>KE504637.1:1767833-1782065 GCA_000441515.1 Elaeis oleifera | reverse complement strand
CTCTGTCAGGGACCCCCGGCACTCGTCCTGCCAAGGACGCCAATTAATTTCTGGGACCTGTCAACTCATCGACGGCGTGGCAACCCCCGGCGATATGACAGCCCAGGGCGACTTGACAACTCCACAGTTGTCTACATCACTGACGGCGGAATCATACCGCCTCCGGCTATAAAAGGGGTAAGACAACGGTAACAAAGAAAAGCAAAGGCTGGGTAAGCTCCTTGAAGCTCTCTGGTTCTCTCCTTTACACTGTTGCCCGTTCTCCTCTCTGACTTGACCGTCGGAGGGTCCCCGTCGGAGCTACCTCCGGTCCGTGTGGACTTTCCCGTACAGGTGCTCGCTCCCGACGACCAGGCGTGATCGACGAGGGGATTGGCCGCAACACCACCAGTCTCACAAGACCAACAAATCAAACGGCTATACTTGATCATCGCGCAAGAAAGTACCGCAGAAAGTTATATAAAAATTGCCCGGGTTGCACCGAATACGTTACTCCTCCGGCACCAACCACTATAGGAGAAACGTACACGTCCAGCGAGGCAGGCCCACCATGCACTCCACAAGATCCACTCATCCCATCTGGTACCCCCGTCCAATGTTCCCTATACGGTCCCTGATGCAGTACACGCCCCTTACTCTCTCAAGTCAATGCACAGGTGTCAGTACGCCAACCATTACATCAAACGTTCGTCCGACCCTCACCATCCCCGAGCCAAAACGATCATAACGTCCCCTCTTGCCAGCTGTCACTAGAGTCCCCACCCCAGTATGTAATCTCGCTATAAAAACCGGCATCATCGGGGATCTTTTTCTCCGCCGGCACTGCCTTCCCCGGAGATTCTTTTCCCCCAAAAGTGGCCTCCAGAACGATGAATTCCCTCCCTTTCCTTCTTCTTCTGCTTCTTCTTATGCTCTACCTTATCCTTCTCGCTTTTCCCTCCCATGGGTTTCGCAACTCCACCGCTTCTCTTGACGACTCCCTTGTCTACCTCTGGCCTCTCCCCAAGGAATTCCGCTATGGCGACCGGACCGTCTCCATCGACCCCGACCTCGCTCTCCGCGTTGAAGGAGCCGGGGGGAGCTCTACCGTCTTGAAGGAGGCGTTCGAGAGGTATAAGGATTTGATCTTTAAGCCGTGGGCCAGATCCGTCCGGCGGTGGTCGGGGGCGTACGACGTCAGTGAGCTGACTGTGTTCGTCTCTTCCGACAACGAAACGGTGGGAGCATTCGGTTTTTAGGGTTTGTTGATTCGTTTTCTTATGGTCGTTTGGGTTCTCACGAGATGTGATCTGCTGGTGGGCAGCTTCAATTAGGCGTGGATGAGAGTTACACCCTCTACGTGGGTGGCGAAGGGCGCCTTTCGATCCTCGGAGGAGCTTCGATCGAGGTATGGAAGATACTGCTGTGTAATTGTTGATGTTGTTTCTTGAAAAGAATTCGACATCTGGATCACGTTCTTGGTTTGATGCGTCGTTATACTCCTGTCCCGGCGATCTTATCTGGATCACGTTTTTTCTTAGTGGGATTTGAACCGTTTGTTGAGTTGTTTAAGATTTACTCCCTATAATGCTTTTTCCTCTGGTTTACGATCTTGAATTGATGCGTCAGTGTACTCTTTTTTTTTAATAAGATAATTTGATGCATTTAAACAGCTTCCCGTGTCGTTAAGATTTTTTATCTAATTTGGAACCTAACGTTCTTTTGTTTGCAACCAGTAATCGCTTCGACTCTGGACTATGTACCTGATTTGATGCATCAATGTAATCTGTCTTTTATTTGATGATTTAATGGATTCATAGAGTTTCCTGAGACTTTAAGATTTGGAATCTTTGTTGGAAGCACATATTCTTTTAGTGCGAATTGCTAATGTCTTCAATCAGAACTGTTGTTGAAGCAGGTGCCCTGTAGCTGATCACGAAATGATTAGATAACGTTTACATTTTTGTTTATTGATAAATGATAATGGCAAATAATAAGAGCAGAGGTAGAATTTTCCCAAGAGTGAAGTAGTGAAAGTAGGCAATCTTACACATGATGTTGGAAATATCTAAAATAAGACAAACACCAGTGGCCTAAAATCATCCTTACAAGCTCCAACTAATTATTTTTTTGACTTCTATTATGACTAATTCTTTCCGCTTTATTGGTTTGAACAACTGACAATGCTGTTCTTTTCATATCTCCTGACAAAATGACAAAAATATGCAAGTACAGAATTATTTATGTGATATATCTTGTAACTAGCACATCATATTGCTTTTCGACAATTATTATTATTCTGGTTATTTCTTAAATTGAATCAATTTTATGCAGAAGTTAGGGAAACCCTCCCTGATTGGTGGAAAGGTACCATCTGTAAGATGTAATCTGAGTGTATTGAGTTACTTACCATCATGATCTAAAATATTTGCTTACTAGAATAAACCATTTTTCCTATACCTATATAGTATTATCTTGTAAGAGTGAGTGTTAATGTTTTTGAGCAAAGTAAGAGTAAATGTTGATTATTATTTTATTGTTAGGTTCAAGGATCAAATCCTTGATCATATCTGCTGTCACTTAAAGTTTGTTTGCGTGTCAGGCCTATTTACAAACTTTTAATCAGAAACTATAATTTATTTATAATTTATCTTCCTAAATACATAATCAATGGGAATAAAAAAAATTGAACATTCCTTCTATTGTTTCCTACTTTGTAACGAGCTTCACCATTCATCTCCCAAATCTTACCTTTTTCACTATTGATTTAACAACACTGTTCTTTATGTACACAATCTGCATGCCCTCATATGCTTTAATATGGGTTAATATCTATTGAATGTTCTTTCATTGCAGGCCAATACTATTTATGGGGCTATGCGTGGGTTAGAGGTATGCATGAACACTTATGCTGTATA
The DNA here is from genome assembly GCA_000441515.1 of Elaeis oleifera. Classification (NCBI taxonomy): domain Eukaryota; kingdom Viridiplantae; phylum Streptophyta; class Magnoliopsida; order Arecales; family Arecaceae; genus Elaeis; species Elaeis oleifera. The sequence continues at coordinate 1,779,168 of KE504637.1, read as the reverse complement.
ATTTTCAAATTGAATTATTTCCAGGGGTGCAAATGGGCTGAAGCGAAGTGTAAAGCTGCTTGGACTTGGCTTGATATATAAAAAGGCTGCTTGAGCTTGAGCTTAGCTTCCCTTATTTTTGCAAGCCACTTGTGTTCAGGCTCAGCTTGTTTATGGGCCAATTTCTGAAATCTGATTGAGCCCGGCTCATCCTCTAACTGAGCTGAGCAGAAATCAGCCATTATCAAGCCACACCTGAGCTGCTCATGAAGGGCTCGGACTGTTTGTAGCCCTATTCTACACCTTATAGAATTTGTACTGTACTGCCATGGATAAAACTTCTCATATTTTAAGATGGTACCATTCTATAGTGGCTTCACATGCATTTAATTGATTCTATTTTGTGCATTCTTGGCCAGACCTGCATCCTACAATCCATAGAGCATTTCATCACGTGCATGACCATGATCTTTCTCATCTATGTTTCCAAGCGACCTCTCCACCTTCCAAAAACCATCCCTATGCATTTACAATGTTATTCCAGAATCCAATCCTTGGTGATTTATTTATGGAGATCATGCTCTTGCAGCTCTTTTTTGTTGATTCATATGTTAAAAGCTTCCAAGCACTATGAAACAGATAGGACCCATTTTGAAGTCCCATCAATATTACATGTGCCATTTTGTCATACCATGTCATCATGCAAATAATTGGTTATATCATTACCCTAGCATTACCTATTTGGCCAACAAATTTAACTATATGATGGCTTTAGTGTTTTCTTAAATGTTCCAAAAAGATTGATCCTTTTCTCTTAGTAATATTTAAATTCATGACCCTCTGTTATTCTAGTCATTATGCTCTACTACTAACATGTCAAGGGCTCAAATATTTCCAATGTTCTTCATGTGGTTGCTAAGGGGTAATCTGGAAGTTGCCAGAAATGGTTGTGTAGTGAGGGACATCTTGGAATCTGTAACCAATGACAAGATTTCTGACACTAACCAATGTGCATCACTACTGTTGTGGGTAAAACTGTGGTATCCGAATCGAAGACACGGAAAGACTTTGGTCATGTAAAACCATGGTTCATCGCCGACCATCACTTCGGCCAACGACCCACCATCAGATCTCTGACCCGGCCTTCCTGAATAAGGACTCAGTTTGTCCTTGTCTAGATGGCTCCCGTGTCAAAGGCTGACCTTGCCTCTGCGCACTTCGGATTGCTGACCTGCACCCTCTCCACCAAGAATGTCAAGAACCTCAAGAAGGTTCCTACATCAGGAAGGTTGGAACAGACCAACCAAGGTGAATAAAATATAGGTGAACAAAGGTCAAGGGATCGGTGAAAAGTCCCATCGAGGCCCTCCACCACTAGAAACTCCCGTATCGAAGACATCGGACACCGATCCAAATTTCAAACTTCGGCCCCTCATCAGTACCAACCTAGGTGCTCACCACCAATTCTCATCACTTACAGCATTCGTGGTAGGCGGCTAACCACAGTCTCTCTGACCCCTACTCCCACAGCTATATTCAGAAAGGTTGATGAATGACCTTCGTGCAATCCCATCAAGCCACGCCACTGCTGGGAACAGCTAGCCACGCACCAGGTAAGGTGGCATAACCGCTTAATCCCACAAAATTCTGTCGGAGATCTTGGGATAGTGCGTCCGGTAGAGTTCAAGCTACCTCCAATTCTTTCTTCTATGATTTTTGCACTCTATAAATAGAGGTAACCAGGGACCCCCAAGATAAGAAAACTCTCTCGCGTGCTTCTTCTATTTTGTTCCAAATTTCTGAATTGAGTGTTGGAGGGTCCCTGCCCGAGCCAATTCCAGTCCAGGACTTTTTTGTTGCTCTGATTGCAGTCCTCAAAGCCAGGCATAGTCTCTCTCCAGCTACTTCAGCCTAAGTCGGGAATCTGTAGCAATAGATCTTGCCTTATGGTCATGGATTCAGGGCCCACAGTGGGCGCCATTGTTGGTTGTGGTCCGAGGTCTCTTGGCTTGGATGGCTTAGGGAACTCCGCCCTTCATAAGGTATTGTCCGCTTTGTCTCAAGTGCTTATATGGGGGTTTTTGACCTCAGGTGCTTAGTACAGGGGGCTCACAATTTTGTCCCTTGGGCTAGGGCCCAAAAGGTGCCTCAGGAGGGAGAGTAGAGCCCAACCATATAAGCTAGAGTTACTCTTGACTCACAATTGATGTGAGACTAAACCTCCCGCAACAACTACTATTGCATGAAAGTTCTAACTGTGTATTTGTGTATGAATACGTACATACATACAAGCACATATTCATGCATCCATACATATGCATGTACTTATATATGTGCATATACATACACATCGATAAAATTACTAAATGTTAGTGGTAGTTAAGTTTAGAGGTTAAATGGTAATGCAATTGTTGGATGTTTCCTGTTACGCATGTATTCTGTTTGGAAATTTTTCATGATCACCAGTTCAGAGTTGGAGATATCTCAATAGATGCGCATGCAGGCACACAGAGAGCATGCATATACATAGGGATACTGTTCTTAGAGCTCCTAATGAGTGTCTACTTTTCTTTCCTCTTGAAAACTACTATTTCTGTATGCTGAATTATGGTCAGTTTTGGTAGTTTATTTTTGATCTACTACATTCTGCAACTTGTTGCACTATGTACAAATGCTTGAAAATTTCTTCTGACTGAACTTCATTGTTTCCAGACATTCAGCCAATTGTGTATATTTAACTATGAAACTAAAACTGTAGAAGTGTACAATGCCCCATGGTATATTCAAGATGAACCACGGTTTGCTTTTCGCGGGCTTCTTCTCGGTAAGAAAATGACTGTGCTTTACATCAGACAAATTTACTTACCTTTTTTTGGCTATCGCTTTCTTTTTTTTTTTCAGTGTTGCAAAGGTTAAAATTACATGACTATCCATTTTGTGTGTATTTGTACTCATTTACAGATACCTCACGACATTACCTACCAGTAAGTGTGATCAAGCAAGTGATCGACTCAATGTCATATGCTAAAATGGTAAGAAGTATTCGTTTTGTCAAGTCAGAGTGGTTAATTCCACCATTTTTTTCTTCACATTCCTTCTTTAGTTCTTCCTTTTCTGTCTCACATTTCATAACCTTTTTTTTCCATCGACTGATATTGTGAATGGCATTCAGTAGAATGTTCTCCACTGGCACATCATAGACGAACAATCCTTTCCTTTGGAGATACCTTCATATCCAGATTTGTGGAAGGGTTCATACACAGAGTGGGAGAGATATAATGTTGAGGATGCATATGAAGTTGTTGAGTATGCCATTTGTCATCTTCTTCACATTATTCTTATTATGGAGGTTTATGCTCTTTTGGGTTTCTATACTTTAAATGCTCTCATTGTGTGCTGCTAACTTGACCATCTGCGCAAACATTCTAAATATTTTGATCCTCAAAAGCATGGTATTCAGAAAACTTGTAATTTCTAGTCTGAAGTATGTTAAGAATTTCAAATATTCTTAAATTTGTTATTTCTTCTGTTGAGTGTTATTTAGAAAACTTAGGTATTTCTGTAATTTAGTTTTGATAAGTACATTTCTACATTGAGTTTCTTTATAAGATTGTGGAAAATTGTTTCAGTTGTTAATGGTGATTCTTCCTGTCAATTAAATTAACATACAATGTTTTAAATTCTATGATTTATGTTCATTGTTTTTTAAAACAATGAGTTATCCATTGTTATTGTAAACTTTTCAGAAATTGCCTCTGGAGCACCCAGCTATCTAGTATCTGTTTATTTTAGGAAACAATTTATGACATTATCAGACTTTTTTTTTTTGGGCTCATCCTTATTTTTGAGGCACTATGTGAACATTATCATAATCAAAATCATAACAAAGCATAGACAAGGCTAATTCTTTTGACTTGAGCCCTGAGGTAGACTGTGAAATCTACTCTCCAATTGGTTCTCTTTTTCTAGGTCCAAAAAAATGGGTACATTCCATGTCAGGTCTAACTGTCTGAGTCTTTTTTGTTCTCTCATAACATACCCCTTCCAGAATCCCATGTTAACTTGTATTTATGTGTTCCTCATTGGGTTGTTAACAAGTCTCTATATATGTCAAAGGTGTGAAGCTAGCACATATAGCTGAAAGAGTTACACTACAGAAGTGTTTTATTGGAACTGACATCCCGAAACTTGGGTTTCAGCGGATGTTGCTATTTCCATGTTCTTGGTTTTTAGGAAGTCAGGGCCTAATTGAAGAGCTCAGGCCTTTGACTATCCAAAAAGCACTGATCTTTTTTCGTTGGTGATGGGATGTGAATATTTACACTTTCGAGTAGTTGCAATAAAATAGACCCTATGCTATGACACTGCTAGAACTAAAATACATACCATTATGTGTATATCATGCATGCGCACACTCATCGGAAAAAAATAATCCAATGGATATTTTTACTCAACTTTTTAATGTTATGACATTCATATTATTGATGAAGTGCCTCTAATATCCTGTATCTCAAATGGAAATGGATTTTTTATGAGAAAATTGAATCACCTAGTAGATGCATTGACGAAGAAAGGAGAAAAGAGGAGGTAGCATAGCTTCCATGTTAAGTGTTACTGGATAAGTAGTGCACTAGGTGCCAAGGTTTTGAACTTGACCATCTAAGTGGGTCACAAATACCAAGATGGACTGAGATATTGGATAGAGGAAGCTTTGGCCGAAAAGGAAGGCCAAGATAACCTAGGATCTTGACCAGTATTTCAGAATTTCAGAATCAAAAATCTTAACAGATAAGGTATGTTAGAAAGTTTGATTTAGGGAAGAACCATGGAGCTGAAATAACTCACTCTTAACGCCTTTTAAAGGATCACGTGGTACCATTGGGTCAAATAAACCTTCATGGAATAAACACTTCACTGCTTGTGAACCATTGGGTGCTGTCTTATTCAATGTTTACTCACTTATTTTTTACCCACAAATGCAATGTAGGCATTAAGTGCTATTTTAAGAAATTGATTTGAATATGTATTAATAATTACTTGGATGTGATAAAATCTTGATTAGGAAATATTGGCTGATGTTTTGATAGCATGTCAATGTATCAATCGATATATAGGGATATTTCATTTTATCTAAGCCAAGACATTGATAAGATCATTCTGATGGATGGCTGACATTGATATAGACTGACATCTCTGAGATCTTGGCCAAGATGGAAATCTGGCTAGATGTTGAGAAGCTAAAATGATTCCTAAGGGTGCATTGCAAAAGGAGGGGTATGAGTGCTAGGATTAGCTGATAATTAAGTGATGAAGGTGCACATCAAGGAATTAAATCTCATGATATGGGGTGTACTAGTTTCTTGTGGAATAGTATGCCTCACATACTGTTCTAAGTCTTAATGCTCGGGATGAGGTGTCTCCCTGTCGCCCCAAGACCTGGTTTCTGCTGGACTGCAAGGTTGAAATGGATATTGAAGCATCGGTTGGTATTAAAGCCCCTAATAAGCCATCAGGACCAGTAGCATTCTTCCTTGTGAAGCTGCCATGCACATTCCTTCTCTCTCTCTCTCCGGTATATCGCTTTTTTCTCTCTCTTCCTGAGTGACCGTTGTATTCCCCTTTTGGCTTGGAGGTGAGAGGCAATTGCAAAGTGGCCACAAACCATCAAAATGCTGCGAGTCAATGTGTTGGAGCCCCTGCTCATACTCCAACCGTAGCCTCCTTCCCCTTCATCCCTGTTCCACTGTATTTCAGTGATTGGGCCCCTCTCTTGATCCTGTTTTCGTGTCAGAATGACACAATACCGATGGTTTCATCCCATTTTGGCAATATTTGAATCCATGGTGCAAATGATGGTGAAGTAGGAAGAAAATAACAAGTTGAGATGATACTAAAAGAGAAGCCATATAGAACCAAAATGGCAACCGTTTTAGTGATTAAAGCCATTTGATATATGCTGTAGTACGGGGTTTTGCAATGGCAAAGAGCATCAAGTTAGAAACCTTTTGTCATGTGGATTAATGGCCCTTGAAAATATAAAATGGTAACTTGCTTCAGAAAAAGGAAAGAAAGAAAGACAATGTAACATGGCAAGTGTGAATTAAATAAAGCACTTCAAAGTGACATGGTGAACTGGCTAACAAAGTTGACCAGCAACCAAATGGCTAATTGTCAAAGCCAACTGATAACAATCTGGAATGGCTCATGACAGCAATATGGTTATGTTGATACCAGGATACAAGCAGACAATGCTCATGAAAGATGAGCCACCGCTAAATACGAAACACAGGATGAAGCACAGCTGAGTCCTTAAACAGGTAATTCTGAAAGAAGAAGAGCCACCGGAGTCATCATGCTCAACAAAGAAGGTATCAGAGTCACCATTTGTGCATATCAACCTGTCATGACTTTGATGCAGGTCTGGGGACAATGATGGTGCATAAGATTGAAGTCAAATATGCCGGATATAAATAATTTATTATGTTGGGCAAGTTGAACCCAAAAAACAACATAATCTGCAAAGATCAAAGCAACAATAACCGGTTTCATAATTAAGACAAAGATAAAGCACCAATTATCTGGACATAATTAAGATATGGGGTCAAGCCAATATTCTGGACATAGCACCAACATCAGTAGCATCCAGGAGGTTCTGGAAAGACCAATCTACAGTGAAGAAGGCCAAAAAAAAAAGAGGCTAATGGATGTAGTTAATGCTGAAATAGTGGGTTATAGGGATCATGTTAATGATTATGGCCTAAGGTTTGATGGAAATGCTTAAATAATAAAACCCTAAAGTGGCCAAGTCAAAATGGGACAGAAATGATATTTTTAGAGCTGATCAAGGATTAAGATAGCATTTGAGATGGACAAAGTTAGAAGCATGAATGGAATCCCGAGAAATCTTAGTGAAAGAAAATTGTTTAGTATTGATCTACATCTTCAATCCTCGCAAGGAATAAGAATATGATTAGTTTGAAGATGTATTTTGCAAGACACAGATTTTAAATACACAGAGAAACATGAACCATGGAAAACATGGTATAGTTGGTTGCTCAGGTCCAAGGGACCATGATGATTGCACTGAGAGGTTGCCTGTCCCTTGTCTTCCATAATTGGCTGCATTTTTCCGGATGTGATGAGGATTTCCACAGAACTTGGTGGAGTCGTCCAAACCTTGACATATTGTATGATCACTCCAATAAGAAGGAAAAGATGTCACATTTATGTCACCTTTGTATGGTGCCTTGTAATCAGGTTTTATTAAAAAGAGCTAATTAGGATCGTAGAAATCGCTTTATATTGGACATGGTTATATATTCCACCAAAGTTCGCCATCTTAGTACCATGCTCATACAATATTGATACACTCGCTATAGTCAGTTTGGTGTATTGACATTCGGTATGCTCCTTGTATCGAGTCTCGGTCTAGATCGGTACAGGATGGTATACATGGTATGAGGCAATATGCACCAATATGGCAAACCATGCTTTGAATCCTACTCTTTTAATATATTTAGTCTTTTGCACATCTTCTACATTTTCTGTGGTTTGATGTTTCACACCCAAGTTATCTTTATTAATGAAAATTCTTAGTATTCATCTTTCTTTGACTTATCATTATTTGCTTTCTTATTGGCCTAATATTTGCATTTTCTCTGATTTGTGCATGGATATCTTGTGGTGAACAGCTTTGCCAAGAAACGAGGTATCAACATCTCTTTTTGTTACTTCAATCTCATATTTGTAACTGCAAAGTACCACAATTCTTGTCCTATCAGATACAAGTATATATTGCATAGTTCAGTAGGTTGTGTGGCATAGATCATCATATTCCTAATTATTATTTAATACATATGGGGATTGTTGCTGCATGTCATTTAAGAACTGATGAGATATCATTTACCATAGCTGCTTTAATTGTTCTCTTTCAGGTATCCACATCATGGCAGAGATTGACGTCCCTGGGCATGCAGAATCATGGTAACAATCCCTTAACAACTTCTGATGTATGATTATGTTTTTTAATGCTCTATGATCCTAAAGAGACTACAACAAGACAAAACAATTTTCAGGCTGGAATGTTGAAAAGAGAGATACTGCAACTTTATGGTATGACAAAAGCTGTGACTGTTAAGAGTGACAGTCCACACACCCCCGGGCCAAACCAAGCTACTTCCTTGTCCCCTGTTGTCTTCACCCCTTCCCAAACTTTTATCTTGGACATCTTTAATATTAGTTTTGTTTCTTCGGGTCTGTGGAAGCAAGTTTTGTCTTCCATTGTTGAACAAGTGAAATTTGATCATTGAATGCCTAATGGGGTTATGAGGTGTTCGAGTCAAACTTGCCAATGCCCTCTCCTCCACCTTCCACCCTCTGTCTGGACCTGATCTTGATCAAGTTGGCGCCAAATATTTGGTGGAGTCAACTTTATGTGTGAGAGGGGCTTACCATGAGACATAAAAGACCAGCTGGCAGCTAGCATGGCTTTATATAGGGCACCCACTTCACCTTTAAGGTACAAGTTGCAAGTCCAAAAGCCAAATAGAACCCCAATCCCATGTTATTGTAGAATTCAAGTGTATGGTTCTTTATCTATGCCAAATATGAATGATATGGGCAAACATTAGCTTACAAAGATGCTGTAGTTTCATGAACAATGAAGTGTTTCAGGCATATTGGTGGAAAATGGGTAGCTTTCAAATAAAAACTTTTAACTAAATGCCTCTAACATAAGTAATTGAAAGGAATATTTTTTGCAAAAAAACAGGAGCATATTAGTTAAAATTCTGGGGTTCAATTATCCACCTTTCTATGGAGAAATTGAAATCTACCTATATGGATTCTGTGAGTATGAAAGATGTTCATTTGATCTTGCTAGATTTAAGGCTTTGGTTTTCTGTCATATTACAGATTCTGCTGCATCTGTAGAGCTGTGCTTGTTATTTTGTGAACATATTTGATGTTTTGTGCAGGGGTGTTGGTTATCCTAACCTCTGGCCTTCTCGCAACTGTACCGAGCCCCTGGATGTAGCAAAAAATTTCACATTTGAAGTGATTTCTGGAATCCTTACTGGTCAGTTTTCTTTTCTTCTTTTTTTTTTTGGAAAAAGAAATAAAAGTTCAGTTTGACTAGCATATTAATTTAGGGCATTTTATCATTTTTCATTTTACTAGTCTACTTTTCAACACTAGCCTCTTGTGGTTAAAATAAATCGCTTCAAAATTTTCCAAACAGTGACAGCCACCGCAAACACTTGAAGCAAATAGTAAAGTGTCATTGGAAATTACTCCTCTGTTTCTTGATGCAGTAAGATACAGTTTTATGTGAACATTTCTCAATTATAGTTCCTACATATACTTCTTAATCAACTAAGGCATTCTCTAAATTATAACAGTTTTAACTTTAACTTGAATATATTTATTTAAATCAAAATTTCCTTAATCTAAAATGACACCTGAGGAGAAGGACATCGGATAGGTTGCATAATAATGCATTTGTTGGTAACAAATGCGTTAGCATGCAATTACAATGAATGAATGCCCTCTGTTGAGCAGTAAGTGAAGGCTACATGCAAAATAACTTCATCTATAAGGGCATTATACATGACTAACCAATCTTGCAACTACTGTGTCTGTATGTTTGGAAATTATATCTGGATTTAAACTAATTGTTGTACTGTAATTCTGTTAGAAAATGCTGAACAGGTCCATTCTTCCAATGCAAAATTGTGTCATATTTAAATTCCAAACAAACTAGATGAAAGAGCTACACAAGGACCTGATAGTGCCCCAAGCTAATGAGGATGATTTACTATTAACTAGCTTGATCAACGATCTTGCTTGAGCCAATTCCTTTTGGCTCTAAGCTGGAAGTGGTACATTACATGGCTCTAGGTTCACAGGGTGCCTGGCTGAAATTCACGAACCATAGGTATATAATTAATGATATTGGTGTAGAAACATCTGGTAACTAACCAGTTGATCCCAAAAAGCTTAAGGGTCAGCAATGTATATTAGGCTTGATAACATCACCATATAGCAGTCTCATATATCAGCAATAACTTTCTGGTGATTTTAATGTTGGAGCCTGTCCATATTAACATTTACTCATTTGGATATCATATCAGATTTTTATTCAGGTCATAGAGGTATTTTGGACATACCTGGAACTCACTGTATTTTGATCTGGTTCCTCAGAAGCTTGGTGATTATCTTTTGGGAAAGGCCCTCTATTCTACGGCATAACAATTTTAGTGTTGCTATGAACTATCATATAAGATCTTGACCTGATATTCTGTTGCAGATATGAGAAAATTTTTCCATTTGGCCTGTTCCACCTGGGAGGGGATGAAGTAAATACAGGTTAGTTGGTCACTCTTATTGACAGTTCGACACAAACTGATGTGCATTACCTTTTTCTTGTGAGAAGGTTTTTACTGTTGTTCTTTTTGTGAGATAACTGCTTCAGTTAAATAAACTCAATCATTGTTAAATTCCTCTAACTTCAGATTCATTCATGCAAATTTAGTATTTCTTTCAGTGGCATGAGCAAGCTATTCTAGCAAAGGCTTAACATCTTGTGATGTGACTACAAGAATGATGCTGTTGTTACTCTATCTTTGCTGCTATAAGATGGAAACACTGTTTTAAATCAAAATTAATGTAAGACTGTTGTGGATATCTACATTGGGTTATGGTTTAGCACAATATGAGTTAAGGAACATAATGTAACTGTTCCACTTTCCTTGACAACCTTGATTTGGGTACCAACACAATCAGACATCTTATATCTAGAACAGAGGGCAAACCCATGGGAAAAATCCTTGGCACTTAATCTTGCATCAAGTATAATGAACATGGACACCGTAGCAGAAGTTAGAAAATATTTGTGATAGGCAACCTGTAGATGGGAACTAATTTTTGACCATTAGTGTTTCTTTAAATGAATAGAGTCAGTAAACAATTTTGTCCTCTAAATTTCATAAAAAACGATAATTTACGACATGCAATTTCTGATGTATTTGGTATACTGAAATGACTTATAATATGTACTTTAACCCTCAAAAAAGGCATAACATGTACTTTTATTTAAACTCAGCATTGGCTTTATTTTGTTTCTTGTTTCCATCTAAAATGTGTTGCTGAATGTATCAATCAAGCATGAAAAGTAATTCATTCTCATGGAATATTTCTTTGGTTTCCTTTTGAATGTTTCAATCGCCCATGCATACATATGAACAAGAATATGCCATCATCATTACTTACAGACCTGCTTATAATCTTGAATAAAACACAAGTTCCACATGTTCAGATGCAAGTGAACTCTCCTCCCCTCTCTCCATCCACTCTCTCT
>KE504637.1:1757567-1767770 GCA_000441515.1 Elaeis oleifera | reverse complement strand
CACTCTCTCTCTCTCTCTCTCTCTCTCTCTCTCTGCGTGTGGATGGATGTTGTTTGTGTGTCTGCGCACTTGCGTTTGTGAAGTTTTTGCATGTGTACATGTGGCATCAAAAGCGGGCCTGTTACTTGATAAACTTATAACCATTGTTGAGCATCAAAAGGGATCCAAGAGTTGAGTGGAAGCCAGTAGTATAAACAGGATAACCTAGCTGGAAATTTGAAATGAAGGGAGAGGAAGAGGAAGTAGAAGTGGACACCCTGCCCTAAGAAGTCAGGAGTGGGTACAAAGCAGGGAACACTTGAAATTTAGTTTGAAAATGGATAAATTTTATGTTACACATAACTTAATATGGCACAAGAAATGAGTGGATGAGCATATTCGGGAGCATACGAGGTTGGTTCTGGAACGAGTTCAAGACTGTTGTTTAGCAATCCTTGTTTGAAGCTCCAGCTTAAACAACAAATGAGATGTGTAGGTAGGTGTGTGCCTATATGTTTGCATACACATAAATGCACATAAACAAACATTGTTTTATCTATTTATATGTCTGCCTGGGTGTCATCTAGGATTTAATCTTTGGGATGATGTTTTATAGTTCTAAAGGTAAACTGGTGAGTTGTAAGATCTTTGATTAGCCAGGTTGTATTTGCTCTTTTTCATTTATTCGTTTACTTATTAGACAAGGTTTAGGTGCCAGAGGACCAGATAGGAATGGTATATGTCGACAGCTTAAGTGCTACTTTTTTCCTTATAATGTAGAGTCCTAGTAGAACTTTAATTGGTCAGATTGTTGCATGTTGGATTATCAAATATGGGGTTATGGTCAAGGTTTTAAGTACCAGTGGGATGGTGGGGCATCCTACCACCCTGAGTGTTGGGATGGAATAGGTCAGGAAATGGATCGAGACAGGATGGGACTATCCACTGTTTTGGGTATCGGTATGCAGGGCATTCCTTTCCATGGAAAAACTAGGACAACCCATTCCCACAGTATTTAAAACCTTTGTTATGATTCTGTTGACGGCATGTTTTTTACTTATTTTTGAAGATAGAAAATTAGTGCAAAGTTTGGTCTGGCTACTTAGTTTTATTCAACCAATCCCTCCATTATTTCCCTGCTTCTTTCCTTACTGTTCTTATTCTTCTAATCTGCTGATACTTTGCAGAAGAGATCAAAATCTATATTCTTCTCCTTTTTCTAATAGTTTACCACTGCGACATTCTGAACTACTAACTCTCTTTCTACAAATCAGGATTTTGATCTGACTTAACGCCCAGGTTATCTATTTGGCACTGAACCAATAGGAATTCTAATGCTTCTTGTCCCAAGTTCTAACCCTAATGATCTGGTCATCCCCTGCAAGCATATTCTCAGTTCTGGTAGCCTGCCCTGTGCTATATAAACGAAGCTAGCTCACTGAGCCTGATTATCATATTACAGGTTATTCCTTGCGGGAGACTCAAAAAATAACCCTTTGCCTTGCTCCCTTGTCACATATTTCAATAGAATCCCAGGAGAGCCTATCCTCTTTTCCTATGCTCAGTAAGTTAAATTTAATTCAGATATGTCCACTTACTATCCTTGTTACTGCCTTTAGAAAGAAGGAAAACTTTAACATGTCTAGATAGTTAGGGTTGATTTGTCCTTTTAAGATATATCAAATGGTTATTGCAAGGATTGAATGAAGGCTAATTAAATTAACTGGATAGAATGTTAAGTATTTATTCTACATAATTAGAATAGATTGTTCTCTTCTCATCTTTGACTTAGCCTTGTTAGATTATCTCTTAGGGTTGGATTGATGGAGAGATAACATTATAAGTCTTACCAGAAGCACTGCAGAAGACAGATTACTGTGGAACAAAATTAAGAGTTTTGATGATGTGAGTAAAGCTACATTTCTTTAATTCCCAGGTTTTCCACTACCTTTTTTGGTGGCAAGACACCATCAACACCTTATGTAGAATGTGGAACACAAAAATATTATTTAAGAAGAAACACAAAACCGCTCTCGTTTATATCTGCAATTCTTTACTGTAACTTTGCACCATATCAACCTTTCATTCTGTAAAATTTGTACTTTGCAATCATCTCTTTTGTATATGTTTTTTAAGGGACTGGATCTAAATTTTGCTTCCAAACTTTAAATTTCCTGCACTATCTTGAGCTAAAACTAGAATGCTAATTTTCATCTGGATAATGTATATATGTTCGTCAACATATTAGTTATACAAATACTGTCTGAAAATTGCTAATCTGACTAGCATATTGGTAATATCCCTGATCTCTGTAATTGAAATCCTGGCACCTTATTAAATTGTTCAATGCTTGGCAGATTGCTGGGATTCAACCCCCCATGTGAAGCAATGGTATGAGATTCTTTCATACATACTAATTTAGATTTTTTGTCTTTCTGTTATTGCTACTGTCAGAACATGCAACTTTAACAATATTAAATTTAAAGTTTGTAAAAATTCATGGAGTTATGAAATCTTCAGTCATTTATTATATTTCATGAAAATTTTGTCCTTTGCAGTAGCCAATGTGGTATGCCAACTCATACTGGAGGGTTCATGATGTAACTGTTTTCAGATGTATCTATGTGCTAGGTTTTATCATTTGTGTGTTTGTACTTGGCCTTTATAGCCACAAGTTTGCTTGAGTGAGCATTACTTTGGAGGTTTTATAATATGTCTATTATCAATTGATAGAATCTGATTGGCATAAAGTTTGATAGTATCAAGAAATGACTGCATGTTGATATATATAGCATACTTTCCTCAAAATTTATTTATTCTATATAAATTCACTTATAGATAAGAAACTATACTTGCCATCTAGATGGTGAGAAGAGATATATTTTACATCGCAAGGGGCTATAATTGGAGATATCAATGTTTCTAGTACAGAAGTTCCTATATCAATAGGAAATGCCCTACTTTCTTAAATTAATCGACCCAATTAGTTACACACACAGCCAAAAATCAACTCCTGGTGATTTTACAGTAATGTTGGCATCATCTTTCTTTTATTATGACACTAATTAAAAAAATTGTAAAAAAAAATCATAGTGTAAGACTTTATTAAATCAACTCTCCTGGTGACTTTACAGTAATATTGGCATCATCTTCTTTATTATGACACTAACTAAAAATTTGTAAAAAACATTCATTGTGTTTTACTTAATATTTCAAGTCTGATGTGAATATTCTAATGGCCTTCCATTAATTGGTTCCATAAGTAGAATTATATGCTGTAAGAACCACTTAAAACCGACCTTCTATTCTATAAGATTATGTTCATACTAATTATTATTATTTGATGATTAGTTGCAAATGATCTTGTGTATATGCCTTCCCATGCATCAATTAGTAGCCAAACTCATGATAATCGGTTAAGAAACTATGCCATAACATCAAAATTCTAGGTTGACGTTAAACTTTTACTACCTTGGAATAGACCAGGAAACTCATTTAAAGTTATGTAGGATAAGGGTCAGCTGGTACCTCTGAAAGACCAAAGGTCCTTTAACAAACTTGTAATAATTAACTTGGTTTTATTATGGTGCATGGTTCATCAAGTTCACCTCTTTTAATTATTTCTACCAGTTAGTCCAAGATAATTCCTGGTCTTGTTACTAAGATGGTCTCAAACTACAGAATTCAACATATTTTACATGAATCCAAGATTATTAAGCACTTGCAAGCCTTATCAAGAGCTTAAAGCCCAAAAATTCCTACATCATGGGTAATGAAGTGGTGATATCGAAGAATGGGTGCTTATTTGATTAAGACTGAATGATTAGTTTGGTAGGAAAAATGAGGGAAGCATTATGTCAGTTAATAGTGCTAATAAAAATAGATTACCTTATACATTAAATGCATGAGCAAAAAATGCAATTACCAATAAAATGTTAAGCCACCAAGCACCTAAGTATATAATAAACTGGTACATACAATTGCAAATGGAAGATATAATTTAATTGAGAAATGTTAGCTAAAGTTTATTATTTATTTATGGTAAAGAAGTTATTTGAGTATAGAGAAAAGGAATTTGCCCTTCATTTCCATTATTTTAAGTCTCTTAAATTGTACGAAATCTAAAAAACAAGGATTTTCTGGGAAATGCTTAAGTAAAGCTTGACCCTCCTTGGTTTCATAAGCTTTGGTTTCATAGAACCTGCACAAAGGCTTTATTAGAGTTACAGTGTTCCTCCCTGGAAGCTACTGAGTTCCAGCTTTTCTAATTGAATTTAACCTTTTGTAACTAGAGGATGTTGATTTTATCTTTTGGCTATTAAAACCTTTGGCTTATGCTGTAATATATGAGCTGGATAGGACAAAATCCTCTTGGTCTTATTGTAGTACTTCATCGTTCTTTGCCTTTTGGCACACTAAAACTGGATGTCAGATGGGTCAGTATTTTCACTTCAAGTTTCAAATAACATTCAAAGGTTATGTCTAATCATGCATCTGAACTTAGTCCAAACTTCCACATCGTCGTTTATCTATCCCAGAACAGTTCAGATATTCCTCCTGCATCTAAGAACAACAATGAAGATTACTGCCTCATGTAAGTTTTCGTTGCTTATAACAAAGCGATGAATATGCATTGTCTGCATGATGCTTAATCCACGTTGTCTGCATGATGCTTAATCCACATTGACCAATAATATTTGGGGCACTTATTTTGGATTTTTGAAGCATCTTGGGTCCATTCCCTTGTATTGTCTAAAAAGAGGCAGGATTCTTATGGTTCTCTTTACCCTTCTGTTGGAGGAAAGAAGGGAAGTCAATGAGGTTTCTTAGATACTGAAGTTTATTTTGGATGAATGACAGGACATGGCACAAGAATTTACTGCTAGTTCAAAGGGAGGAATGATCTTCTTTAGAGTTTGGGACCTGGTGATAGAAACAACTTGGAGTGAGTTGTCTTCATCTGAAATAGAAGTAAAAAGAAACTCTAAAGTGAAGCTAGGCACAAGTATATTTGGTTGAATGGTTACATCCAAGCGTAGGACATGCAGCTGTCCCAATCACGCATCTAGGTTAGACTAGCATTGGTTGCTTTAGTATTTAGCTGACTATGGTGCTTAGAGATCATAGCAGTTTTCACAGCCTCCACGTTTTTTTCTGGTACTTTATTTGTATCCCAACATCTAGCAAAAAGAGGTCAGCATCAAGAGATAATAACTGAAAAAAAAGACGTAGAGTCACAAGTGCATAAAATATACAAGGCAAAACCTTGTTAGTATGGTAACCCCTCCCCCTCACCTCTGATGGAATTTTGGAGTTCTGGAACCATTTCCATGGCTGCAACCATGCTCGCTATTTTCTTTTTTATGATCTGTGAAGAGGATTGCTCTTAATTAGTAACCATCGGTCTAACAATCCAAACTTAAATACATTGTTCTGTTTAGCTTATGACCATTTACAGTCAAATAATTAATGTGTTACCTATATGATTTCCATGTCTTCTGCCTGAGAGGTCTCGTGGTCTGTCATTTTGAGCATTTCATTTTGGAATCGTAATCGACGGCTTTGTCATGAATCTGTCGAATATATGTGCAGGCTTCAGGAACACAACATGACTACAAAGGATGCTTATCAGTATTTTGTATTGAGGGCTCAAGAGATAGCAATTGCTCTTGGTTGGATTCCAGTTAACTGGTGTGTTTATTATCTATTCATTTATTTATTATCATCAATCATCATCATTTCCAGAGGCTTGAGAGAAAAAGGCCATGAAAATATGAACTTTCTAATGTTACCGTTTCATATTTCCCAGGGAAGAAACCTTCAACACATTCAAGGAAAATCTCAATCCTCAAACAGTTATACATAACTGGTATATTGTTAACTTTATTATACTTGATTCCTATTTAGCAATTGATGGGGCTTGTTTTTAGCTTTGACTTCCCATTCACTTCTGTTTGTTAGATACTCGATGCTTGGTCCTTCCATAAATGTCGATTGTGTGTTGATATCTTGCAGGTTGGGCCCCGGAGTCTGTCCTAAAGCTGTTGCAAAGGGTTTTAGATGTATCGTCAGCAACCAAGGTGTATGGTACCTTGATCATCTGGATATTCCATGGGAGGATTTCTACAACAGCGAACCATTGGATGGAATAAATAGTACACTGCAGCAAGAACTTGTACTTGGTGGAGAGGTTTGCATGTGGGGTGAGACAGCTGATACATCTGATGTTCTACAAACAATATGGCCACGTGCTGCTGCAGCTGCAGGTATGCAAGTGATGAAAATAGTAATTTGTAATAAAAATGTCCATGGAAGTTGCAGCTTATTGTCATGGAACTGTGTACTAAGAAGGTAGCTGCATCCTTGTCCTAGTTTATTGATCCATGAACATAACTATACTGGACAGAAGTTGCTGGTATCATAATTCCTTAAAGTTTTGACGATTATTCTTCTGGTAATTACTTACCAGTTTACATCCAAATATAAATTATCTTTTATTCGCTCTGAACTGAGCTTTTAATGTTTCGTCTGGATTATCAGTAAGTTATTATATTGATGAAAACTAAAATTCATTGGACTACTAAACTCTTCTGGTAATTAATTACCCTGATATAAACAATCTAAGATTCATTGTTAACTGAGCTTCTAACATTTCTTCCAGGTTATGGTTAAGTACGTTATCATATTGATGAAAACTAAAATTCATTGGACTATTAAAATCTTCTTTGCTGAACTTCTAAAAAAGCATTATATGCCTGCAAGTTTGAAAAATGATACAGATTTGAAACGGTGATTTAAGCACTCAAGCATCTTCAGGATAATCTCTTGGATGCTCAAAATGGCAAACTAAATGCCATGCTACGTGGGCCCATTTCTGTCTTTATTTTCTAAGTAATGTGAGCAGGGTTAACTAGATTGAAGATTAAAAGGGGTTAAAATTGAACATGTATGAATCTCTATCCATCTTTGGAAGAATATTTCCTTTACCTTCTACCTTTATATATTTCCATTTAATAGTATTTTGACACTGGCTGGTTTATCATCTTTTTTCAATACAATATGACATTAGATGGCCTTTGAGATATTTCCACAGCATAGGTTACCTCCTCTGATCCTGCTGGTGCTAATGTGTTACATATATGAACTTGCATTTGTCATTTCACTCATGATTATGATCTGATCCTGCTAATACCAGAAACTTCATCGCTTGTGACAATAATTATATAGGGTGATTGTGCACTTTTTCTCATGCTATCATCTCAGTGTATTTCATTCTCTCCTTATATTTTTTATTTGCTGCTTATATTATCTTGCTGTAAGTCGATAGGTTTTTCATTACCCTTGATAATTGGGGCCAGAAAGATGATTTTTACATTGTTGGCATGCCAATGAATGGTTACTGTAGAGCGCTTGTGGAGTCCGTTAGATGCCACCTCTGCTGGAAACCTAAACTCAACTGTGCTGAGCCGGCTACATTACTTCAGATGTTTGCTGAATCATCGTGGGGTTGCAGCTGCCCCAGTCACCAATAAGTATGCACGACGTCCCCCGATAGGTCCTGGTTCATGCTTTGCTCAATAATCTGAGGTGCTGTAAAGACGTGTGCAAAGGCCCAATTGGACCTAGTGTTGTGCATTAATCTTGAATCCACTGTAAAGGTACAGATAAAGAGACTCTACTTGGTCCATTATTTATGCTTTCTGTAATAATCAGGTGTATGGTCATTGATCTGCTGTTTATTGTCATAATGGAATTCAATATACCAGATGTATGTCAAAAAGCATTTACTTTTCCAAATAAATTCCTATGATCTTGCTGCTGCTACTATGAGTCATGTGAATTGACTAACTTTAGTATATCATATAACTAAATGGTATGCTTCATTGTACTTTTTTGAGTGATTCAAATCTGTTAGATTTATACTTTGTAAAACTGTCACATAACTCTGTTTAGGTCGCATTATATAAATACCTGGCCATTTTGCAAAGGCATTTTATCAGTCTTTTTCTTTGCACCATGTTCATCTCGCTCTCTATCTGCCTGTTTATCTGTCTGTCTACATCTCTCTCTCTCTCTCTGTATGGTCATGTGGCTGCCATGGTCAAGGATTGCATTGGAGTTGTTTAGGCTCCTTGTTCATGCTGAAAATGAGGACACAAGTGATCATGCCTCAGCTTCTTGGATTGAAATATGAAAATGTTTTTTACATTACATCTCCAAGAAAATATATTCTGTATCTTAACAAGCATTTTCTTGGAGCCTTAGAAAGGATCCAAGGTGGATGCACTAAATTAGACAGTTATTTGTCTTGAGGAAGTTAAGATACCTTTAAGCCACTTGGTGGCTCTTTCCAGGTAGTGGGTTGTTTATGTAATACATGTACGATCATTATCTGCTGCTATTTTATCCTGCAAGAGTGTTTCTTTCCTTCTATTTTTTCTGGGAGGTGTTTCTGGAATAAGAATTACTGCAATAAAGTGTTGTTCCAAGAGTGAATATAATGAGATGGCTATGAGAGAGATCTTTATGTTACAAACATCAAGAAATCTCCACAAGTATAATAAATTGTGTTTTTTGAGAATTTATCTATATCATGTTAAAAAGTATATAAGATTTTTGTCTGTTAGTTTTGTTCATGATGAAAAGAACTATTTATCAACAATCCTACGATTAGTTCTTTTAGGGTGGGATCGGATTTTTCATTCTTTTTGATTAATGCGTTCTCCTATTTGCTCTCATTTATAAAGCTCTTATCTTCATCTATTCACTATTTCATTTTTTGGTAAATGTTGGGATGTGCCGACTGCCCCTGACGTCGACTCACCGACATCGATTCACTATCGGATCCCGACGCCGACTCACCGACATCGATTCACCAACGGATCCCGACGCCGGCCCGTCCTCGAGATGGACCAACCGACTTCACCCGTCCGACGACGGGCGACACCGACAGTGACTACCGACGATGTCCGGTCCGAGTGTGTCGGCCAAACAGGCCAACACTACCTCCGATCATCCGAAAGGTCGAATCTGCACCACCGACTCCCTGTCGGGTGGGACAGCCGACGTCCGACTTCTACAGAAACGTCGATCGTACTCTCGAGTCACCATCCGACAGTCAAGTCCTGACATACAGTCGGTCAGCCCCTTTCAAAAATGTCGAACGACCGACATGAGCTGCAGTCCTGCCAAGGACATGCTGTACGACCGTCAGGGGTGCTGTCCTGCCAAGGACACGAATTAATTTCAAGGACCTGTCAGCCCGTCAACGACATGACAACCCCTGACGATTTGACAACTCCCCAGTTGTCTACATCATCGACGGCGGACCATACCGCCTCCTACTATAAAACGGGGCAAGGCAACAACTTACAAAGGGGCGGGGAAAAATCCTCTCCCTCTCTCCACAGCTGAGTCCTCTGATTTTTTTCTACTGTTGCCTAGTCTCCTCTCTGACTTGACCGTCGGAGGGTCCCTGTCGGAGGCATCTTCGGTCAGTGTGGACTTTCCTTGTAGGTGCTCGTTCCCGGCGACCAGGCGACGAGGAGATTGGCCGCAACAGGTTTGGCGCACCAGGAAGGGGCGGCACACGACCTCCACAGAGTTTGAAAAATCCTTTCGAGATGACAAGAATCAGGGCTCAGCGGTCGAGAGCCATCGGATCAGCGAGGCACTCTTTCCGCCGGGAAGAGGCCTCTCCTCCACTCCCCGCGGCGGAGCCCAGCTCTCCGCATCCCGTGGTAACCACGGAGGCGCAGATCGCAGCGATTGTGTGGCAGATGACTGTGCTAACAGACGCAGTCAAAAGCCTTCAGCAACAACCCACCCATTTGCCGCACTCGTTGGCAGAGCAACCGGCGGCGAACCCGATGCCATCCAGGGGCAGCCGCCGACGCCCGCATCGGTCTCCGTCTCCTCCTCAGGAGCAGCTGTCCCAGCATTCTCATCGAGAAGGGGAGAGGCGGCCACGACGTGACACCCACCGACCTCAACGTCCCTCTCCTTCCCAGCTAGCGAGGAAGGAGAAACGGCCACGGACATCGTCCGCATTCCTCTCGGATTCGTCGGGAGATTTGACTCCTGGAGTCTCCCAGCACCGACGGATGGACGACTACGAACGGAGGTTCGAAGAAATCGACCGTCGGCTCGCCCAGCTCCAGGTGGACGGTCAGAAGTCTTCGAACGACGTCGACTTCCAGATCGCCCAACCCCTTCCCGCTTCAT
>KE504637.1:1738101-1755070 GCA_000441515.1 Elaeis oleifera | reverse complement strand
CAAAGTCTTCTCCAACTCTCAGCTGATTGGTGGGCAGGTCAAAGGCGAATTCGAAGCGCGGGATCCGACCATGGCTAAATATCACCAGAAAGTAAGAGATCTCGTGGCGCATTTCAAGTACATCGAGATCTCCTACATTCCCAGGGCGGAAAACGCTCGGGCCGACGCACTCTCCAGGCTTGCGACATCCGATTACGGCGCTTTGGGCCGGACACTCATAGAGAGTCTCGAGCAACCAAGCATCGACAAAATCGAGGAGGTGCTACAACTGACGATCGAACCGAGCTGGATGGATCCGATCGTCCAGTATCTGACCGACGGAACTAGCCCCGAAGACCCCGCGAAAGCCAAACGACTCTGGTGGGCGGCCTCCCAATATGTAATGATGAACGGCCGACTCTACAAAAGGTCGTTCTCTCTTCCCTTACTGAGGTGCCTGGGACCGACTGACGCGGACTACACACTCAGGGAGGTGCATGAAGAGATCTGTGGTAATCACTTGGGGGGCAAATCCTTGGCCTACAAAGTCCTACGGCAGGGTTACTACTGGCCCACCATGAAGAAGGACGCGGCTGAGTTGGTTCGGAGGTACGAACCATGTCAAAGGTACGCCAACATACAACACCGACCCGCCAGCCAGCTAACTCCTATTGTTGCCACGTGGCCCTTCGCCCAGTGGGGAATCGACATACTCGGATCCTTCCCTCCGGCGTCCGGCCAAAGAAAGTTCATAGTCATCGCAATCGACTACTTCACTAAGTGGGTGGAAGCCAAACTTCTGGCGTAAATCATCGAGCGGAAGATGAAAGACTTCGTCCAGAAGTCCATCATCTTCAGGTTCGGACTACCACACACTATCATCACCGATAATGGATGACAATTCGATAATCGAGACTTCAGAGAGTTCTGTGCGAGATTTCACATCGCGCACAGGCTGACCTCGGTCGGGCATCCACAGTCCAACGACGAGGTTGAAGTAACTAACCGAACCATTCTGCATGGACTGAAGACCCGACTGAACGAAGCCAAGGGCCTCTAGGTTGAGGAACTGCACTCCGTCCTGTGGGCGTACCGAACGACACCCTGTGTCCCGACCGGAGAATATCCCTTCAACTTGGCCTACGGGACAGAGGCAATGATCCCACTAGAGATCGGGCTACCGTCGATCCAAGTCGAGTAGTATTTTGAACCGGACAACTTCGAGTGTCGGAGAGCCGACTTGGACCTCCTGCCCGAGCTCCGACGCGAGGCTCAACTCCACATGGCTTCCTACCGACAAAGGGTGGCCCGATACTACAATGCCAGGGTTAAGCCGAAGCTTTTCTGATCCGGAGACCTGGTCTTAAGGAAGGTGGAAGTCTCGAGGCCTCTGGACCAAAAAAATTATCCCCGAACTGGGA
Organism: Elaeis oleifera; assembly: GCA_000441515.1. Taxonomy (NCBI): domain Eukaryota; kingdom Viridiplantae; phylum Streptophyta; class Magnoliopsida; order Arecales; family Arecaceae; genus Elaeis; species Elaeis oleifera. Next base: position 1,753,670 of record KE504637.1, on the reverse strand, counting down.
AGGACCCTACAAGATAGCGGACACCTACAGGCCGGGAGCCTACCGACTGGAGACTCCAGAAGGAGCGGCCATTCTCCGGACTTGGAATGCCGACAATCTGAGATTGTACTACCAGTGAACTCTGTGTGCCCCTATTCAGAATACGAATTCGGCTTCAAAACTCCGGAGTCTAGAATCTCGACTCTTCAACTGTGGGTCGACGCTCGTCAGTAGTACAAGCCCCGATGCCCCGACTTGGGCCCAACATCTCGTTGGGAATCAATGGCCCGATCGCCGACGACACATCGGACTCTTGCGAGGACCGATGTATCTACATCGATGGGAGCCACACTCCCTCCACAGTCGATTCTCGGACAAGACGATTGGCTAACTTGCCGACTTGGCTCCGGCCAAGAAAGGCAAAACGCCAACACGACCAACGTCGCGTTCGCAACTTACCGATCAGGTCACGATCGGTCGAAGGATATTCGGCTTACCATCATTTATCGCACGTCGCGACGTATGCACCCGACCGAGGTCCAGACAATGGGAACTCGACTTGTCATCATTTTCTGACTGAATATGTCGGACGCCATTCGACTATCGGGCTCTACAGGAAGATCGGGTCATCGAGCTAGGTCCAAAAGTCGGTCGACCTTCGACTCGACGAACACGTCCGACTCACGTCCGGACAACGGACACTCGACTCGGATCTTCGACTCGACGAACACGTCCGACTCACATCCGGGCGACAGACATTCGACTTAGACCCTCGATCATCGGGTCTTACGACCGTCTGAACGATCGATCTATAATCGGAGCTCGCTCTGCCTTTACCGTGGCGCGCGCTACCGACCGTCTCGGCTAACTACCCCGGATATTACCGAACGACCTAAACAAGATACGTCGGGTCTACGACTTCACGCTCGGAGAGCGTTTCGGCGAAGCATTACATTTCTAAGTACATTCCAGAATACATAAGGAAGAAAGCTGAAAGGCATTCAATTTCATTCAAGTATAAACTGAATCTACAAAATTGGGCCGAAGCCCGATTACAAGTATGAAAGAAATAAAAACAACAAAACTCCGATTACTCGTCGGAGTCAGTATCTTCCACCGGGAGAAGCTCGGGGGCAATCGGCATGTCCGCTCTGGTCGGTATAAGATCAGGGGTCGGGCCGCCTCACCTTCGGCGACTTGCTCTGAGACGGCTTCCTCCACGGCAGCACGGTCTTCCGACGCTGGGTCGGCCACCTCTTCTGTAGCTTGGTCCTCCGACCCTGGGGGAGCAATGCCGCCAAAGTCAAGCTCCGGATACAGAGCCCGAACTGCGTCCCGAGCGTCCTCGTACCCCACTCGGTACGAAGCGAAGCCACTTTCCAAGAGCTCCTCCCAATATTTGTCGGAGCCGCGGAAGTCTTCCACCGCCCGACCCAGCGCCTCCTTCGCCGACTCCGCCTCCGCCTTCGATATGTCTGCGTCAGCATGGGCGGTGGACAAATTCTCTTCGGCCTTGGCGAGATTCTCCAGGCTAATCCGGAGCTGCTCGCGCTCGACCTCGAGCTCGGCGACGATGCCATCCCGCTCGCGCCGCAGTCGATGAGCGGTACGGCCCTTACGTTTGGCTTTCTCGCGGCCGACTTAAGTTCGGCCCCGAGGCAGCCAAAGCGTCGGTAAGGCGGGAGATCTCGTCCTCAAGCCTCGCCTCCCGATCGGTCGACAGCTTCAGCTGCTCGATCAATATCGCCTTCTCAGCTTCGACGGTCTCTGCCTTGTCCTTCCAGGCCGTCCGGACGTCCCCGAACCTCCGATATCCGGCCTCCAATTCGGACATGGTGTAAATCAACTGCGAACAGAAGCCGACCGTCAGAAAGATAAAACACTAAAGACAACAACGAAGAAGGGAGGCAAGGCAGAACTTACCCTGATCATGGTCGGATAAAAGAAGACAGCATCTCGATCACCGGCCGAATCTTCAGAACCTCCCGATCGGCCGGAAGGAGGGTCCCCTGACACAGTCTCCTGGCCAAGTCGTGGTTGGCCAACGCTGACGCTCTCTCGGGGACCTGGACACCGGACGACATGGCGCGATCCCCGACCTTGTGTCGTCAGCGGGGCCATCGGGCCTTCCCGACTAGCCGCCCAGGCCTGTAGGTCGAGGAAGGAGGGGAAGCTCGAACTTGATTGAGCTCCCCCGAAGCCGCAACGGGAGCCACCGAAGGACGTTCGGGCTCCTGAGCATCACCCCGGGCTTCCTCCACTGGCGAAGCCGCCGACGCTCCCTCGGCCATGACCTCCGTCGGCTGCTCCTCTGGTGGCGCTGCCGGCGCCGACAGCGCGATGACCGGCTCCGACTGTTCGGCCGCCGACGCGGCGACGGTCGGGGCAACGTCTGGGGCCTTTTGGCGGGCGTGAAGGCCCGGCCCCGGACGTCGGCCTCTTCCTCGCCGCATATTGTCTAATCTCGGCGTCCGTCGGTCTCATCCTCGACGGCGTACCTACAATTTAACAGAAGAATCAGTATGAATTTGGAGACTAACGAGAAGCGAAAAGACAATCGATGGGTCGGACAGTACTTAGACGGGGGATTAGGCTCAGGCCGGCGTCATAAAGAGCTTGTTCGGTAACAAGCTCTCTCTGCTTCGGTACCGACATGTCCTTGAGTCGGTAGAAGTCCTCCCGATCGTCAGCTTCCACTCGGCTGTTCTCGTTCGGCCAAGTCAGAGGCTCGTCCCAGCGGAAAGGGAACCCCCAAGGAGAGGAAGAAAAATAAAGAAGAACTGGTTCTTCCATCCATGAATGGACGATGGAAGACCAGTGATAAAGGAGAGACCCTTCCGGGGATTGAAAACCACCACCTCAGACTTTAGGGTGGGTCGGAGGACGAAGAACGTCCGGAAGAGAGAAATTCGAGGATTGGTCGGCAAAAGCCGACACAATAGAGCAAAACTGACAATTAACCGAACTGAGTTCGACGCCAGTTGCGCCGGACAAAGTCCGTAATAGTCCAGAATGTTCCGGACGAACTCCGAAACTGGAAGACGAAGACTGGCCCGGAGGTCCTCGACATAAAAAGTCACCTGGTCCGCGGGCGGGTTGTTGACCCGTCCCTCGGCCCCAGGGCGAAGAGCCGAAACTGCTCCGGGATGCTGTACTGATCCCGGAGCCGATCGATATTCGGTCCCGAAAGTGAAGAGACCTCCACCTCCGGGGTTGACCGAAGATCGTCAATCAGATTTTCCGACTGATCTCCCCGAAGAGAGGTTCTGGCCATAACGCTGGAACCAAGAAGAAGAAGAAGAAGAAAAAGGGAATCCAAAAGAAGCGAGAAGGAAACGGAAGGAGACAAAAGTCTCGAAGAAACCTTTCGAGAATGGGAGCAGAGACAACTACCTGGGACAAGGAGGACCGCTCGGACAGAATCTCTGCAGCAGAACTGTAAAAAGTAAGATTTTGAATACAAGTGACCTTGTATATATAGTACTCATCGACGGTCGGGATGAGAGCGCGCCCAACGAGGATCCCCCAGATGACTGACATGTGGCAGCATCTGGGCCTTCTCTCGGCCCGACGATTCAACGCACCTGCCCCAGATCAAGCCACTTCGCCCCATCCGCGCAAACGACTCCAACCCAACGACCTTCCGACACGTGGCGGAAGAACCGCGCCTCAGGATTAATTCACTGACAGCGGTCCGCATTCTCGATGGGACGCCTGACGGCGGTTTGCGTTCCCTAGAGGACGCTCGCCATCGAATCGTCTGGCACCGGATCGTCTGATACCGAATTGTCTGACACCGGATCGTTTGACACCGAATCATCTGATATCGGATTGTCCGGATCGTCCGCTGGTGAGATCAGCAGAATCAAGGTGTGACACGATGAAAATCCACTCCTTTCGCCCGACGCCCCATCCACGTGGAAACGCGGGCCGACATGACATCAGACTCAGGAGTGGGGGGGCAACTGTTGGGATATGCCGACTGACCCTGGCGCCGACTCACCAACGGATCCCGACGCCGGCCCGTTCTCGAGATGGACCAACCGACTTCACCCGTCCGACGACGGGCGACACCGACAGTGACTACCGACGATGCCCGGCCCAAGTGTGTCGGTCAAACAGGCCAACACTACCTCCGACCACCCGAAAAGCCGAACCTGCACCACCGACTCCCTGTCGGGTGGGACAGCAAACGTCCGACTTATACAGAAACGCCGACTGCGCTCTCGAGTCACCACCCGACAGCCAAGTCCCGACATACAGTCGGTCAACCCCTTTCAAAAATGCCGAACGACCGGCATGGGCTGCAGTCCTACCAAGGATATGCTGTACGACCGTCAGGGGTGCTGTCCTGCCAAGGACATGAATTAATTCCAAGGACCTGTCGGCCCGTCAATGACATGACAACCCCGACGATTTGACAACTTCCCAGTTGTCTACATCATCGACGGCGGGACCATACCGCCTCCTACTATAAAATGGGGTAAGGCAACAGTTTACAAAGGGGCGGAGGAAAATCCTCTCCCTCTCTCCACCGCTGAGTCTCCTGATTCCTTTCTACTGTTGCCTAGTCTCCTCTCTGATTTGACCGTCGGAGGGTCCCCACCGAAGGTATCTCCGGTCAGTATGAATTTTTCTTGCAGGTGCTCGTTTCCGACGATCAGACGATGAGAAGATTGGCCGCAACAGTAAATAATCATAATTTTTTTATTAACCTAATCCTTTACAACACCTATCTCTTGCTTTTGTTGGCTTATTTTCGTCCTGTGCTTAGAGCTTGCTTTTCGGTTCGTCAGACCCAGCAAAATCCACCGCTCCTTCCTTGTTGAAAAATGAATATAAAAAAAAAAAATTAATGTTTTATCCCCTGTGCAGAGAGTGGAGTGTATGTGCCCATACAGTGGTATGCTGATATAGAACAGATACACGTGGCAAGCGCAAAATGCTTGCTAAGGGGGTATTTCTAGAAGCGTGCTATTTAATCATATCACCAACCCACTTGCAAGCCTGATCGAGTTTCGGAGTTGGGATGCCCACTGAGCATGTTTAAAGTGAAATAGTCTGGTAAACTAGCAAATCCTCTGGTAAACTAACAAATCCGACATGGATTAAGTGGGTAGCAAGAAGCAATGAGATAACGGCAGGGCGACCCAATCGGGCTCTCGTCTATTTCCTACGTCTTTATGTTTACCATTATTTTCTTGGAATGCGACCGCGCGCTCTCAACGGCCTACTCTCTGGCGTTTTCATTACTTCTCTCGGTCGTGCCAGATCCCTCCCCTCGGCCCTTCTACGCTCCTGAGGCATTTTAAAAGACATGTAAACTACAACCGCCCATAGCTAACTCTAAAATTTAAAAATAGTAATTAATTAATTAATATTGCTGGTAATTGAAAAAAGATAAGTTGGTTGTATATTGATGTTAATGTAATTGTATATGTCAAGTGTATGCTTGGATTGATAAATATAGTGGTGAGGATTTCTGTACATGATCATTTATATGAATATATATGTATATATATATTATATTATTTATGTATTTATATATTATGTTTCAATAAATTTTGTTCTATTATTGTTCAATATATAAATATCTATATTTTGTTACGTACATGTATCCGATACCCATGAAGATGAGGGGTTGAAAGGTGGAAGCGCATGTAAAGCCATGTGCGTCTTTTTCACCACTGCTATTTTTCCCCCTTTGCAGCTTTAAGATCCGGATCTGTAAGCCACGTGTCACTTGGACAGCGGCGCGCTAGATGAACTGGCCGTGCACGGTAGACTTCTCCATACTGATGTGTGATGTTCGAAAAAATTCTCTGTAGCTGACTTATCAGGTTAATTGTTCGGCGAATAGGTTATTTAGCCATCATTTGTGGCCGTTTGGGCGGATCCACGAATCCGATGGTCCCTGCAATGCAATCGCTTTTTCCCGTCTGCTGTTTTGCTATAAGCTAGATTCCGACTAACAACTTTAATTCGCAGGAAAGGTTCAATCAATAGTCTATCATAAGTAGTCATCGTGCCATCCTTTCAGTCATTTAACTGGAGCGGTTTTTCAAAGCACGATAATCCCAATTTAGACTTCGGACAGATATGCGAATGGTGATGAAGAACTCCGCTATCAAATTTGGCTTGAGGTAACGTAGAAGTTTTACTGCTGCTGTGACATGTTCACCTTCATCGTCATTACGTCGGTACAAGTAAGAAACATGATCCATCATAATTATTAAAATAATATTTTATTAGTACTTCCATAATTTGGGCGTTTGAATTTATGCAACAATAGGATAGTCTATTGCAGCAAATCTTGACCGGCACAAGTTTGTTGATCATTAAGTCACTTATGTTCAATGTTCGATTTTATTATACTAGTATTTAAATAATAAAATTCAATTCTAGACTTATAAGGAAAAAACTTAATATATTGCATGAATTATCTCCTGGACCTTAAACATGATAGTGCCTTTACTGCAATTGCTTAATGATACTGTTTAAACTCTAAATCTATCCCCCATGGAGCCATTTTTCACTCTTTGATTGATTTTTGACCCGCACATGGAAAAAAAAAAACTTCAAAATAAATTATAATTTTTTTGATACTTATATTCTTTAATATAAATGGTCCTAAAGAAAGCAGAATGGAAAAAAATGATTCATTTAGCTGTGCTAGCTATTTTGGACTTGAATATTTCATAATTATTTCTTTCCATCTTTAGTTTTTGATGAGCTAAATATTTACTATTTTAAAAGATAGTATTGAAGGAGGTTAGAAGAAACTACCTTATACTTAGGATCAGAAAGTAAAATTTATTCATCTTAGAAATTAGAATCACTACAATCATATCATGCATGTTATTCTTTATTGACTTACTCTATGATGCTGCTTTTGAAAGACTTTTTTTGTTGCACCTTGTAAGTTTTGGCTTCATTTATTTATTTATTTTAAAGAAACCCCTGCTTATTGCCCAAGTCACAAAATTGCTCTTAGTTTTTAGTATGAGGTGCATAACCACATGATTGGAGAAGAACAATGAAAGTATAGACTTTTCTACCTTAATGTAAATAATGTCATATAAATTAATAAATCACTTTTGCAAAGTATATCTTTCTTAATTTATACATTATGGCCAAATCAAGATGTTGAATTCATCTCCCTCGATACACAATAGAAAGGTCTTCTTAACAGGTTTCCATTTTTTTTTTTCCAAAAACAAACCAGATCGCAACCATTTGTTGGTTTCCTGGTGATCTAATCAGTAATCACTCGGTCTGCTTCTACGTTTTGTAGAGCTAGATCGACGGTTAGACATTTTAACGGCTGGTAGCGGTATGTATCCTTTTCCCTCCACAATAAGGGATCCGTTAGTTGAATGCACTTCGTCTATTGCTCCCCGGACCCATTAAAGAACGGAAGGCAACTACTTAATAGAGGGAAGCTGGCCGTTTTCCAGCTCTTCTACATTTCTTCCAACGGCGACGGTGGGACTTCTGAATCCAGTAGAAACGATCTACCCGTGGAGTGTCGTACAGTACTTTCAGCTCCCCACAAGCTGGTTATGTTCCTAGAAGATTTGACTGTTCCAACGGATTACGTGGATTGACATAACAGGACACGTGTCAGTGTCATGCGAACTAGCGCGATGTTGCCTAAACTTCCTAGTGTAGCCAATACACGACCTAATTACGGACGCTCACTGGGTCCCATTCGACCGGACTCGAGCGGAGTTTGGACCTCGTCCCCGCGAACAACGCCGCCCACAACGCCACTCTTTATCCTCCAACCTCCCCAGCGTTGCATTAACGGCGTTGCAATCTCCACAGAACGTCGGTCCACCGCAGTTCTGGTCAAAAAGGACCCACAGCTCAGTCAGTTGTTGCCTCCTTACGTCTGACCACCGGTTGTTCCGTCATCGAGAACGACCAATTCCGACGGATCTGATCGATTTACTTGCCTCGTATTTTCAAATGCACGGCGCCGCTTGTTCGGCCACAGGTTCGCGCACGCTCGTGATTTGGTGTGCCCGAATCCACCCAACCGCGGTTAAATCCCCACCTTATCCTCTGTAACTTTCTCACCCATTTCCGCTTTCTTCCCTCTTCGATTCCAAGCATAGTAGATCCTTGCCCTCGGTAGTCTGAGTCTCTGTGAGTATCTTCGGTTCTTTCTTCTCCTTATTCTCTCTCTTCTCTCCCCCTTTTCTTCTCTCGAAGCTTGCTTTTTATTCTTTGCGTACTTTAATAGCTTCCGGAAAGAACCGAGTTCCTTCTGTTCGCCAAAAGCTAGAATTCGATTCTTTCCAGGTTTCCGCTTTCTTCCCCCATCTCACTCTCGCTGTTTTAAATCGTTTTTTGAGATTTTTTTATCTTTTTTTGGCGTTAGAATGAGTAAAAAGCGCTTCTTCATGTCGTTTAGCTTCGGGGATTTCGATCGGCATCATAGATGAGCCGTCGTCTGCCCAATCTGTTTTTCTTCTTTTTTTTTGATTTCTTGATCGAGAGGTGAAGTGCAGCAATGGCAGGCGAAGAGGGTGCGGCCGTCGGTCCTCTCTCCGGTAGCCGGAAATATTCTGGAGGTCGGCGTCGTGGTCCTCTTCCCGGACATCTGCACCGGACCGCTCCAGCTGTTCCACTGAAGAAAGAATTCGACCAACGCCCGTTCCGGCGCTGCCCGCCGCCTCCCCTGACCCCCAGATCCCAGAGCGGCAAGGCTCGCTCCTGTCTCCCCCTCTCCAGCCCCTCTCCATCGCCCGCCGGAGCTTGGAGGACTGGCCCGACGCCAGCAGCGACGACGTCGGGAGTGGCTGCAGCCCCCACCCTAGCGGGAAGCCCGGTGAGGGCCTGAAGCTGGATCTGTCCTCGCTGCGGTCCCAGGTTAAGAAAGATCAGATCGCCTTCTTTGATAAGGAGTGCTCCAAGGTGGCCGACCACATCTACCTTGGTGGAGACTCCGTGGCCAAGAACCGTGAAATCCTTCGCCAGAATGGAATCACCCACGTCCTCAATTGTGTTGGATTCGTTTGCCCGGAGTACTTCAGGTCTGATCTCGTTTACAAGACCCTCTGGTTGCAGGATAGCCTGACGGAGGATATCACGAGCATATTATATGATGTGTTTGATTACTTCGAGGATGTCCGAGAGCAGGGCGGAAGGGTGTTTGTCCACTGCTGCCAGGGGGTGTCCCGATCCACCTCGCTGGTTATAGCTTACCTCATGTGGAGGGAGGGGCAGAGCTTTGATGATGCATTCCAGTATGTTAAGGCTGCGAGGGGGATCGCCAATCCGAACGTGGGTTTCGCTTGCCAGCTGCTTCAGTGCCAGAAGAGGGTCCATGCCATCCCACTGAGCCCCAATTCAGTGCTGAGGATGTACCGAATGGCACCTCACTCATCTTATGATCCTTTGCACCTAGTACCAAAGATGTTGAATGATCCTTCACCAGCTGCTTTGGATTCGAGGGGGCGTTCATCATTCATGTCCTCTCATCGATTTATGTCTGGGTCGGTAAGAATTGCGAGCCAGTGATGGAGAAGGATGCGAAAGCTGCGGCCTTTCAGGTGGTAAGATATGAGAAGGTGCAGGGGCCTGTCATGATGATTGAAGAAGGTGATGAGCCATTGGAGTTTTGGGAGGCGTTTTCAGGTGCCCTCTGAATTCAGATAGTGCCACAAAGATTAACAAGGAACAGATTGAAACAGCAGTCAAGGTTGCCGTTGGTAAGAGGAGAGTGGAGTCATATGATGTAGACTTTGAGCTTTTCTATAAGGCAATTACTGGAGGGGTTGTGCCACCATTCTCTTCTTCGGGACCAGGGCAGGAAACCCACCTTCCAGCAAGAGAAAGCAACTGGAGTATATTGAGGCGTAAGTTCATAACTGGTCCTATTTGCAGAGTTTATTCAGATTCTGCATTGGTGAGGCGTATGGATCCCCGCATGGACCGAGTGCAGCTTTTGGCTGCAGAGACATCTACATCCCCTCCATATCCTTCTCCGAGTTCACTTTCCTCTGACTCGAGTATGAGTTCAAAGTGTAGTTCAGAGTCACCTTCCATCTCTCCTTCAACATCCTCCTCTCCTTCACTTACACCATCACGAGCTTCATCTAACTTGCCTGAACCTTTGCCACCATCATCTAGGCCTTTTCTCCAATTCTCAGGCAATATGGAACCCTCGAAGTGCTTTGGGAATCAGGTTCTTCTCCATCTAAGGGGCTTGCACACTCTATTGCTGAAAGGAGGGGAAGCTTTTCACATCTGAAATTGCCATCACTAAAAAAAATGATGCTTCATTGTTATCTCAGAAGGTGTTAAATACATCGTCTGTGTATGCCAAAAGTGCAAATGAAGTCACACATAGGAGTAAGGATAACCACATGTCCAAAGATGATGCTTTAGACATGAAAGGTAGTGTAGGGGAAGTTTCAGATGTCAAGTGCATAGGTGAATCTGCTGTTAATAGTGCAGAAAGTAGGGTGAGTTCCCAGAAAATCATCTCGCACAAGATCAATTGCTGCCTGGTTCAACTGGAAGGTTGTTGTTAGGTTGGAGAGTCCAAATCCTACAAGTCTTTAGTGTATCGCTGGCCTAATATGGAAAAGCTGGCAACATTTGCTAGGGAAGATCTTGATTCCAAAGGAGTGTTTCTTTTTTGATTCCTAATGCTGGTAAAAGTGGAGAGGCAGATAGGATTTTATATTTGTGGATAGGAAGTGGCTTTGAACAGGCTAATGCTCAAATTCAATTAAAGATCAGCAAAGATGTGGGAGAAGTTATTCCAAATGACTGGCACCAAGTTGGTTGTGAGTTTCTTGATTTAATGGGCCTGCGGAAGGACCTTCCAGTTAAGGTATGCAAATTTAAATTATTTTCATCGTTAAATAGTGAATTGGTTCATTGTCTCCATATGTCAGAAAGCTCTACTGTAATTATCGTTATTTGGTCAATAAGTTCTGCATTAGATTTACTTCTGGAAAGATTAACAGGTATCTAATTATTCTTATTAATTTTCGTGAATCTATTTCTTGCTATTTTCTGTTGAAATATCTTGGTGGGGAACTAGAATATCCTTGATAATGTTTATAGAGAATACCACTCTGAATCTTGATGATATGTGGAAATCAAATAAATGAGTCAATTGTTGTGTTTGATGTTCTACCATCACCTGCTATTTTGTGATAAGATCTTTGCTGAGCATAGAAAGAGTTGAAATATGTTCTTTAAAGAAACAAGTAAGATATGTCGCTGTAATAGATTCAATGAGAAATGAGGAGGTCCCCCCCGACATGCTTTTATGCATGTGTGCAAGCACTCGAAGTGAGATCTCATCCTTGTTTGACATTACTGGGAGACCCCTGTGCTGGCAGCATATGAGTATGCTCTATAATGCTACACACAGTGGTGTGCATGAAGTCATTCATAACCTTATGCTTCCACATGTTTAACATGTAATGCACAAGCAACTGGTCAAAATCTGGGGCAAGGTTGAAAAGATTAACTCTACATTAAATAGGGACTGGCTGCATGAGATTGCAACCGTATTGATCCACAATAGTGTGTGCATGTGCACTATTAAGAACATTCTAGTCTGTTAATATGAATACAGCAATTATGGAAATACAATGTAATGATCCCTTTTCTGTGGCATGCTACAGCTGCAAGTGTCTGATAAACCGTCTAAATGCCAAGTGTTTCATGCTTGTAGCCCCATGGGATGGGCCCACAGCAGGTGTGTGGTCCACATATGAAAGGGTTTCAATTGTGGTATGCACATTAGATAGACATTTTTAGTCTATATGTGAATGTGGATTTAAGATAATTTTCTTCAAAACAAAATAACCACACACTTTACCAAAAGTAGCTACTGTAATGACCTAGGATTTGTTTCAGCAAAGCAATTATTCGGTTGAAGATGATAGAAACAAAGATATACCGGTTGAAGAGAACTTAATAGAGAAGGAAGAAGGTTATTGTATTGTTAAGCTTTTCCCCATATGGCTTGTATTGTAGTCAATTAGATATTCATATAAGACCCTAGAATACTTGACCCTGTGTTTCCATCAACTACCTCTTATTGGTGATTCTGAGCAAGGTTGAAGCTTTGGCCATAACCAATTTGAAAGTGCCTAAGTTTCGGCATTCTCTATTAGATTTTGCTGAAACTAACTTTGTTCTGACCAAAAGGACAAAAACCCAAAATCAAGGATTTCTTTTCTTGATTTTTTTCAGTTGGGCCTTCTAGTGAGAGCCCCTAGAAAAGATTTTGTTCAAATAAATTAATATTTGCGAGAGTAGGAGTTGATCTTACTCAGATGAGATTTAGGAGAATAAAAACTTATGAAAAGAATTACCATATGGCTGTCTTCTATTTGCACGAAGTAAGATGTTGTTGACCTTACATGTTTCACTGTCTTCACAAATTACGATATAATATTATTTCTAAAATTTTAGAATTTTTGCTGGATTTTTAACTCTTCCTTCCATTGAGCAGAATTTCATGTAATTTTGTTTTCTATTAATTTCAATAATTTGAAAAGGCTTCATCCCACTAAAATTATATGCAGTACACCCATGGTTCTAAAAATGTTCTTAAATCAATATCTGCCATATAGCTTACTACAATGAACTCTTTTAGCTTGATTGAAACTAAGAAACTCAAACTAAAACTGCCACAAGTGGAACTCTTTGGCTCGGCCAAAACCAAGTTTTGGAACTTGTTTGCTGCTTGACTTGGGGCTGCCATAGTCATACTGGGTGGATGAATTGGAGTGGCCTTATGGGCATCATTTGTCTTACATATTTAGAAATTTGTGTGAATATAATATATACTGTTTTATATTGAAAATTTAATAACAAGGTATACTTTTAGAAGAATATGCATAATTAGTGGCACATATCTACTTTAAAATAATGTTAGAGTTGGACATTTATCAAAACGATTTCGAGTGTAGATATCTTATAATAAGTACATTTATTAGAATTATATCACAACATAATAATCTTTCTTTGTGGTTAAGGAGCTAAACTGTGTTCATGTGATTGAGGGTTGAGTAAGGTTAGCCTGGTTCGTTGGTGTTTTTTTTTTTTTTTTTTTTTTTTTTTTTAATGGAAGATGTGGCTGGGTCACTAAAAACCTGGCTAGGTCAGCCAGGTCACTTGAAACCAGCTGGGTCAGGTGGGTCTCACCAGGTCAACCACAAGTCCTGTCTTCTTGTAAATCTGTTTTAACTAATTGGATCATTTCCTGCTTCAGTGGTCAACTCGTTTTGGGGAGGCCATAAGCTCATGTAAGTTGTGCTTGTCTCTTTTCATGGTTGGAGTACCATACATTTGCTTGAAACCTAATCCGTAGATCAAATAAAATTTGAGTTTTTCACTATTTCTGTGAGGCTGCCCAAGGGTTTGCTACTGGAGGGAGTTTAAACTAGTAAGACAGGACCATTGATGAGATTTTCATGAGCATCGTGCATCTCAAGAAAACTGTATCATATATGGCATGGATATGGCCAAAGCAAGCCTGAACTTTTTGCTGCTGTACATCAAATCAGCTATGATCTAATTTCCTCATGTGACAAGTGCAAATCTTGGGACATGGAATTATTACTTGGGACAGTTGTGTTGAGAGAGAACTAATTATGTGTTGTTATGCTTCTCGGTCATGTCATTTGGTCTCCTGGACTGGATGGGTATTTAAGGAAGTTGATAATTGTTACAGTAGGAGGCTGGCGGTTGGAAGGGACTGCTTGATTTGCATTTATATTTTCTTGTTAAAAAATTTGGCATTTAGAACCAGATAAATCCTCTCTGCATATTCTTTCTGACATGAAATCTTACACCAATATACTTGATTTTCAAATGGAACCTGCAGCTTGCTTTATCTCTTTCAGTGCACACTCTAAACATTATTTTAGGGTTGGGCTTTTGTAGACCACTCCAGAACTTGTTCATACATTTCTCCTCTGATCACTTGTTTTGAGGCATTTCCTCCATACAACTGACTTCTTACCTATTTCCCCCAGCTTACTTTATCAATCAAGGCTTGATGAAAGAAGATTGCATCTTGGCCACCTGTGTATCTTGTATGAGAGCATTTGTTCTTAATAAGGTGCATATGTTTCTTGACAAATGGCATCAAGAAAAAAAAAATTATGGAACAGAATTTCATGGAAAGGATGGTTGTAGAACACATGTATTTAGAAGGGATAATTACTACGCCGTTCAAAGTGCACATCCCTGCATGAAACTGCTGTTAGTGCACCTTGTACATGCTTACCTAAGTTATGTTAAGATCAGTTTGAGGAGAGTATGCATCTTAAATTCTTGTTTAGTGATATGTTACATTCTGTAAATGAGAATATTGGTCGTTCTACAATGCTAAAAGGTTCTGTTTGCCACTTATTTTATTTCTATTTTCGTTTTAGTATGCTTTTATATAATCCTTGTTTTAACTATTCTTAGTACAAGGGTTACTTATTCTGGAATTTAAATGATGATAGGTTGTTAAAGAACAGGAGACAGAGAAATTCCTGGAATTGCTGAATTCTACTTGATGTTCGCTCTGCAATGAAGCATTCCTGAAGCTCGACTCTGATTTCTTTTACGTCCAATTTTTATACAGTGGAGTTTCTATGACATTTTGCTTAAATTGCTCGAGTCCGCAATGATCGGTGAGGTACAAATCAACCAAAGTTCCCTGTCACCTGAATAAATTTAAGCGTCAGTTATCTCAACTCTTATTAGTTTTCTCTAAAGACAATTAATCAGTTTCCATTGTCATTTTGTAATCGCAGGAGGCTGCCAGAATGTCACATCTGTGGCTACTAAGATTTTGGCACGCTTGGATGTAAATTGTCCGCTCCCCTGTATGAAGAAACTCTGATTTTTTAAGACCCTTTGTACATTATCGCAAGCAGATTTGATAGCTCATTTGCTTAGTTGATGAACTGAATCCTCTCTCTCGTAATGAATCAACTCATTACTTTTTCCATATCTTGGTGCTGAGGAGATGATAACGAAGTCGAAACTCCGAGTGACGTGGGTGATGTCCTCTTGACCCGTGGATTAAGTTTGTTCTTTTAGTAAACAATCGGGCCCAATGCAAGTCATAAATGTGCACGGCCCAAAACGAGTCAAGCCGGCTATCATTTTACAGGCCTTGTCGGCCATGTTTTCCAACATTGTAGACCAGGTACTATGAGTCTCTGGGATCAAGCCTAAAGTAGAGTCTCTAAACCACGGGAAACAATGCTACGAGGACCGTCATCACCATTGATAAACCCAGAGGGCGAATCTACGCTTGGACGCCAATCCAAACACTGCCCCCAATTTATCTGTACCGGTACTTCTAATCCGTAATGAACGTTTTGTTGGTTTTCTATAGAGATCTTTACCTATGAGCCTGCAATAATGGCGTCTAACTGATGTCCGACTTCACCATCTGGATCATCCAATCCCTCTGTGTTCATCTTCTGAGCTGCCTGATTCACTCGCCGTAATGAAGGACGATGAAGGTGGTACCATCAACACCAGAAATGTTGCGAATGATATCTATCTATATATATATATATATATATATATATATATATATATAG
>KE504637.1:1714124-1738081 GCA_000441515.1 Elaeis oleifera | reverse complement strand
TATTACTTATATATATATATATATATATATATATATATATATATATAGGAGCGTACGTTGCTGCTATTGATCGCAAATAGTCATCCAGGGGTTTCAATTATTTCAGCTCTTGAATCACAGTCAACGCATTTGGGCACTGTTCCTTCTGAGTTGTCAATATGCAATGCGCCGTCAAAGAGGGTGGCATGATTACTTTAGAAAAAGTTGTGCATAACCATTACAGTTTTCTATAATTTGTTTGATCACACAAATCGGATTTTTGATGAAACAAACAGACATCATTTGGATAATTTTTTTTTTCATGTATAATATGTATTACTTATAATGAAAGGGCAAAAATATTCCTATCTTACATGTAAACACCACCATTTCGTCCTATTTTCTCCACCTGAAAGCATTGCATGTATCTGGGTAAGCAAGTTCTCCCTTTTCTTCTTCTCCCCTTTTCCACCTACCTAGTTCATCCTATCAAAAATTGAAGTTCTTCCTGTAGACCAAAAGATTAATATAGTGGCTCCATCTCTCCATAATCCTGTCTATCAACGCCAATGGGTAGCAAACATGACGAGGAAATCCATAAACAAGAGAATTATGAAAATACCAAAGATTTTCCCACGAAGATGAAAACCACTTGAAGTTCAAGTGTCATGAAGTGTTGGTTGCAGAATTTGCATCCAAACCATTACCCAGCTTGTGCTTTGCCTTTTAAGAAGCTTTTCGTGTAAAGAGCTCCAAAGACGATGGCCTGATGAAATGCTGATGTCACTTTTAAAATTCGAAAAACCATGAGACATGGAAATCAATTGATAGGAAGAAGGAAATGCTTACAGCTCCAATCCATTGCATCCAACTTAGGGGATGAGAAAACCAAACACATGACAGCAAAATGCTCACCAACTGCACCAATGATGGGTACAAATTTGTCAGATCAATTAGACAGATCCATATGTTAGATTAAAGTGTAAGAAGCCCAGGACCATCTGATACCTGTCTTGTTGTCATTATGGTAGCAAACGTAAGAGCCCAAACGTTCGGATTGTAAAGGAATAAAGAACTGACTGGCTGTCGCTACCTGCAAACATAAATCTCAGCGATAAAATGGGCACTTGATCAGAAAATATAGCACAGCATTATTTCAGTTTACTTACTTCTTACAAAGGACCTTAGCAGATTCTTTCCTTTAATTAAAGAAGGAAATGATGATGTGGGAGGTTTAATAGACAACCATGTATACGTGCATGTGTCCATGTGCGCTTGTGTGAGTGTGTGTGTGTGTGTGAGAGAGAGAGAAGAGAGAGAGGCTAAAAAAAGGTTCTCACAGTGGACAGCATTGCAACATCATAGAAGCAATCTTGATGACGAAGCATAAAATCTACTGCAGACATAAGATGACCTTGCACAAGAAGTCCTGTTTTACAAAATAACAATCATTTTAGCAAGCAAAGAAATTTTAAAAAGCACACACATGGTTATTGATATAGGAAAAGAATCTTCAATAAAGGAAAGGAAATTAGTAGCCCTTTACCACCAAATGGCTGACAAAGCAGGAACCTAAAGAAACAAAGGCCCAACAAGGAAACAATGCAAGGAAATTTCTTTATTAAGGTGCCCAGAGAAGGGAGGGGAAAGAGAAAATGAAGTTGCAAGAGGCTTAAATTCTTGCAACATACCCAGAACTCAAAGAACAAAAGCTATAGGCAAGAAACTTATATTTTATAAGGTGACTTGAGAAAGGAGGAAAAAAGAACAAAAGTTGCAAGAGATTCTTGCAACAAACCCTAATTTTGGGCATTTGATACCATTGAAATCATTACAAAAAGCAGCCGGCATAAATAAAGAATTAAATCTTTGAAACACCCTTGTGCAAATGCTAGAATCACCTCATTAAAAAAAAGCAACTTGACATTGCTTTCATGGTGAAAGAATGAGAAGAAAAAAAGAGCCTCTTCTCAGGGGCTAAAATAAGATTTCGTAGTTTAGCTAATTGATTTCATTACTTCAATCACTAATTTACAACTTGGGCATTTCAAGCAAAATATGAATGCTGTATTAAAGCTTAATTTGTCTTACAAAATTCCAAGGTGATCCTTGGGTAATCCAAACATGTCTGTTTATGAAAAAAGGTAGTCACATAGAAGTTCAATCGTCAACATGTTTCTACACCGGATATACTGCATGCAACATTAAATGTATAGACAAGAACAACTCCATGGACCTGTCCATCCACCAACCCTTCAAATAAATTAATAAATAAATAAGATTTATCATCTCTAGTACCTTCTATTCATATATAGCAGTACATGCATCATACTACCATATTTCAGTTCGAAAATCAGCAAACAAACATTGAAGGAAATTTAAACCATCAAAAAGACAATCCAGAATGGACGAGGAGTTACCAGTCAAGCTGAAAAGACAAGAACACATTGTCGTGTAGAATATTTGGTTATGGATTTCCATGTCATAACCCTTAAAAAGTTTGTCTTGGAATGTGCTCGTAAAGCCATCAAATCTGCAAATATATGAAGCAGCACATAAGTGGACAGATATACCTATCTATTTAACAAGATGTTCTGAAAACAATATCAAAAGCATGAACAGCTAAGCATGTGTAAAATCAATAACCTTTAGCTAAAAATATTATACAAACAAAATGATGATGTATCTTGCAGACACAAAAGAGCAAACACAGCTTGCAAAACCATTTGCAAACTTGTAGAAACAAGATGAAATGGTTTGAGCAATGTATAGATGTCAACGGATGAATGAATGCACAATGACAGCAAAATTAAGACATCGTCTGAAGGAGACAGCTAGTCAAGAGAGACCTAGTCCACTGACTACATTTGACATTGGACATTCTAAAGTGGCAAATCCTCATATACATGATAGGTTGGTTGCAACATATTATGAAAAGATCAATACAATACATGCAATTTCACCAAAGGCACAAGGACCATTGCATTGTCTTATATTATGAGAGAATCTTCCAATGCTAAATAGAACTTTATGATAGAGAAAATGATAAAAATGGTGTCAAGTCTGTGGTAACCATATATTGAGAACTAGAATTAACAACAATTTAAAACTACATTTTTTTGAAAGTTGGATGATGTTCTGAAGTGATGGTGACTGAACTAGCACAAGAGAAGTAAATATGAAATGAAACTTCACTTCCACTAACACTTTCGGCAAACCTCACATACGATGGCAGTCAACTTCTATTAAGATCAGAAAATCCATCTTTTACATGTTACTTGTTTAACATGAAACACCATGAAATCCAAAAAAGAGGTTCCTTCAAAAATGATAGTGAGCCTGGGAAAAGAAATGGTGACACTTGGGCCTCGACCATTAGCTCATGCATATCTTAACTATGTAAAGAAAGGTTAAACAATCTCATACATGACCGACATGCACCTCTGTAAATCAAAATCTAAACAGTTACAAATATGGATGTCAATCTTGGTCAACCAAAACAAGTTTGACAAGGCAGCTACAAGGAAGGCAAACCTGACATGCAAGTATCATGTTGAATTTGGGTTGAGAAGTTGGACAACGGACCTTATAAGTACAATATTGTGATGGATTTCTAGTATACACAATGCGAGCAAAGAATATTCTAGCCTTTGCATTGACCTGGTGCCATGAAAGGAGCTTTGAGGATGTCATCAAGCATCAGGGGACATTGATCTTGGACAGAAAAGACCACATTACTTCAATCAACACAGGTGGTTTTTCTTCAAAAAGTTTCATCCTGACAGTGCAATGATTCTCTATAAATTTGAACGTACATAACATTAGCAATAATCGAAATACTCATCATGATCATTATAGACAAGAATATTATGAATGCTCAGTTTTGTCATCTGAGAGTTATATTTCATGACTAAGGAAACATGAAGACATCACTTAAAAAGTAGAGTAAACTGTGTCATGCAATCATTCAACATGGGAATAATTTAGCAATAAGCAGCAGGATATACCCAAGATAACCAATCATAAGCAAAACTCCCCAAGCAGTGCTTTCTCTTCCTGTATTGTATGGACTCATGTCAATTGATGCCTACATATGAGAATTCAAAGTCAAAATATGTCAGACAGCAAAAATAACAGATCTTTCTTATTCTTTAGACTAACAAACAATTACTAAGCCAAACACCAATATCAGAATAAATGTAACATTAGCATGTGGCACTAAATTATATTAGAATGAGAGTGCTCAAATCACCCACTTAATGAAAATTCTACCAAGGTACCATCAGCATAATAATGCTAAAACACTACATGGAAATATACAAAGCTTTAAAGCAATGATCACTTATATTTACATGCATAAAGAATTTAAGTACATTAATTATTCCAGTGTGACGAGCGCCCTAAGAGAAAATCATAATTGCCTGGTTCTATTCAGTTTGGACCCTAAATGTGAATGAGCATGAGTCGACATCACTGAAATTTTCATAGTATGTTCACTTTTCCTCCTATGATAAATGATCAAAACATTAGGACTATCATGTTGCCTATCTTTTCTGCAGAAGAAGCTTCATGGATCTAATCAGTTTACCTCTTATTATAGTATGTAGCATATGCAACTTAGGGACTTTAGTTTAAGATCCCTCCATCCTTGATGCAGCCTTCTTGACATTGAATCACGTTTATTATATGCCCACAATTCTTCTATCTACTGTTGATCTGTACAACTCGCATTTATTTAAAATCTTGGTTCAACTAATTATATATGTAGATCCAAATGATCCTACAAAACTGAAAATTCACACTCGAAGTAACAAGATTTGTGAAACTTCTCAACCATGGTAATTGGAATCTTAAACTTGGCTGGCTATGCAGTATCAAACATAGCATGACAGCATAATTATTGAAGAATGATATAAACAAGATCTACTTTTGTTATCATTGTCCTAAGTAGAACTAGAAATTTTCAAGATAATACAATATTAGAGTTGGTGCGCTTAAAAGCCATTTCTTTGGATACATCATCAATATGAGATAACTTTCTTTCATAACAAATGACAAATCAAATTTATCAATATTAACATGATGTATGACATGCTGTGTCATCAGCAAAGTCGGTTGCAAAATTGCTTAGATGAGATGCTTTAAGAAATTGTTGGAGAACTCAGTGCTCAATTGCTTGCAGCTATAACTACTGCAACTACTTCTGATTGACGCCAACAAGAAGGGAACTGGCGAGGAAAGAGAGAAAGAGGGGAGGGATAGGGAGAGGGTGGCTGCAGGAGATGCCGACGGTGGTCACAAGTGGACTGTGGACACACTCGGAGGGTCGCCAAGGTCTCTGCTTCCTCCGCCAATTCTCAATCGAGAGAGAGAGAGAGATAGAGAGAGAGGGGAGGAAAGAAAGGAGGGAGGAAAGCTGCCGGAGGGCCTTCGGCTGGCCATCATGGCTGCCGAATAGTGCAATCGCGGCCTGCAACGCCATGGGCGTGAAATAGAGGTGATCATCCTTGTTTCACAGGATTTTTTTTAAAAAAAATCTGACTATAGTGAAACTGGCAACGGATTTGAGTGAAGTCGGCACACCCATTGCCAGCCACACTATTGCTAAAGGATTTTTAGAAAATCCTCAAACAATGAAGCCGGCAAATCCATTATCTCTTCACTATTCATCATCATTTAAAAAAAAAACACGATGACTAAGCAAGGACGGTCGCCCTTATTCCATGGCCATGGCTCTGTTCGTACATTTTTTGTCACCCGATGGCCATAGCAGCCATCCGGTGCCCTCCAACAGCCTCTCGTCGACTGCACCTCCCTCCGATATCGTTACTCTCTCTCTCTTTCTTTCTCTCTCGATTAAACATCCTATCAGACGACACCGAGCCGTGGAGGCCTCCGTGACCCTCCGACGTCCTCAATGGACCATTGCCCGCCTCCAACAGCGTTGTTCCCTCTTTCCCTCCCTCCTCTCTCTCTCTCTTCCTCTCTTTCCCTCTCCCTCCTCCAGTGTTCCGATTTGTCTGACCGAACTATCTTAATTTGCCATCAGTACAGTTTGGAATGCCTTGAACCGTCCGGTTCGGGATGGTTCGGCAAACACTAATTCTTGACAGATCTAAAGTCATTCAAAGTACCCAAGGCTAATTTGAGCAACTTGCAAATTCATGTTTCTTCCATTATTTTGTTTGTGAGACAACATATATTTCTCTCTCCTTCCCTTTTCTCATTCTCTCCTTTCTGGATAAATATCAAAAAATGGCTTCTAGCATCAATACCATGTTCCATGCCTAGATTTATTGAGGCTGCCATGTCCAGCACTTGAGAATACTTCATCACTTGGCAAATACTGACTATAATTCATAATAACCTCAGTGGGATTCTTTCCAGTCCGTGTTCAACCATCCATACCAATTTTTTGCCATGTCCAGCACTTGAGAATAGTTAGACACCTGGCAAAATACTGATTATAATTCATAATAACCTCAGTCGGATTCATTCCGGTCTGTGTTCAAACTGCCTAGAGAAATTTTCTGCAGTATAAAGACCTCTCACTGAAAAGTCTAGGCATCAAATAAATGTACTCTGGGGGTCATTTTTTTTAGTTTGACTCCTCATCCATAATCTTGCAACCCTTAGTTTATGATTTATTGATTTTAAGCTCTTGTTTAGAACCTTGGAGAAAACATCCCTTGATGATTCAAGTTCTGTAATAAATCAGACTAATCTAGTCAAACCAACCATAATTACAATTCCAAGATAATTTTTTCAATCATCAAGAAGTATCAAGACTCAGTTGATCCACAGCAAGTCATAATGAAATAATGGCAAAAGCAAACTACTGTCTGAACCCACAAGATATGGAGACTTAAGATTCTTTCTATAACTACACTCAACACTTGACTTAGCTGTTTCTTTTTACTTTTCTTTTATTTATTTTTATATTCCTATGTGAAACATAAATTTGATGCTGCTAATTCCTATCTCTCTTGGCAGTAATTTGTTCATACTGACACTTTCCTTCCTCAATGGCTACTATGTTTTGTCCAAACCCGGACAATGTGTCAATTATATACCTTAGCTCTATCATTTGTTTGCCTAAATGCCAATCTTTTTGGATAGAGATTTTGAAGAGCATTTGAATAGAAAGCAAAACACTAAAGAATGCACATGAGCGGACATCACCAATTTATGAACTAAGCAATTACAAGTGACCTGTACAAATTAGAATTAGATTCAAATATTTTAAAATTTTTAGCCCACTAATTACCGGATATAGAATGAATAATGTACAGCCAGCTGTAACCAGAACAGCAAACAAATAGTCTTTCCCATTATATCTCCTCTGCATTATAAGTGTACTCCAAACCTGAATGAGAAATAAAAGATTCGTCAGAATGAAGGTACTTGACTGTGATACACAATTACACACCAAAGGTACAAAAATAAGCCTACAAAAGAGATTTAGTTGATGCATTTACTGTAAACCTAGATTTGAAAAAATGGTTCGAGTTGCTGCTTTGTTAAATTTTTTTTATTTGTAGGATGATTTATCATTTTAGTCTAAATTGTCACTAGAAGAACATGAGAAAACCTAAGCAAAATCATTCTATATCCATTATGATATAAAATAAACCATGGTTAGAGTGAGAGGAATGTCTCAAGTGTGATGGAGGTGCAAATAACACTTTATAATTGTTATGCTAGCAAAAAGTCAAATATAGAGAGAGCTACAAGTCCAACTTCGTTGCATAAACCAGGATCTTGGACCATGATTATGGCTTAGAATTTGTCTCATAAAACGCATGTAAAAAAATACTTTAATCTAAAAAGATCTGGCCCTATATATGAACCAACAGCAATAGAAGATCAATAATGTACAATTGTACATCCTGGTGAACTTCTCTATTTTATATATCAACAGGTAAATAATTTATCGACCCCATTTCACAATGAATCTGCAAAGCTATCATATGTAAGATCAATGATTTACATAAATAGAAAACTACACACACACACACACACACCAATGATTTAATTTGCTAGCAGGAGAAGCAAAGAATCTCAATTGCTCAAAAGACCTATCACAGGCCCTAAATAGGCCAAAATTAGGAGATATGGGCCTTTGTTACCCTTCATAGACAAGAGTCCACAGAAAATTTGTTAACCACTAGAGCCTTTTGTTCAGAGAGGTTAGAGAATAAATCAATCAGTCAGAAGTCATGATAAAGTTTCTGCTTTTATTTTTGAGATTTAAAGATTATCGTGCATGTGATCTGTCTGTTTCTGAGCAACAATATTTTGAGATGGATGTTACATAGCCCCCCTTGAGAAAGAAATACCACTGGAAGTAGAGACAGGCTAGATCCAGAAATATTTAAGTTGGGCTGCCTCTTCCTTTCTCTTGCAGATTAAGGTCCAGTTCCCTCTTTCATCGTCCAATGACAGCCATGCACACTGAAGCTTTTATTCTTCTAATTCACTCAACCTTTTCATCCCCCCATCCACCCAAAAAAAGGAAAAGAAAAGAAAAAAGAAACACACATCCAGGTGCTATTTTTAACAGATCATTCCACCAGATCTCATCTTAATTTTGTAAAATTCCCAAAGGATAGCAATTTGGATACATCTTTTTGCCTAAAATATCTACTAAACTTTGAGGATTTAAATTCCTCTCTTTTTTGCCATATAACCCTCTTTCTGCGGATCTGTCCTCCCAGACACTAAGTCAATGCTTCCATGGATTCCATATTCCAATCCTGTAGCCGCTGTCACTTGACTGTAAAATATAGCCCATGAGGACTGAAAGAAGCGTTGATATCATCAAAAGGCTTATATGTAAGTTTGCTATCTGCCTTTTGCAAGTTGAAACTTGATGATGTGTTTTCCTCCTTTCATGACCTTCCTTCTGTTGGCATATAACTTTCTAGAATGATATAAGAAGTTGAAGATTAAGCTTTGTTCTATAAAGATTGCTCCCCACCTAAATGGCAGCCCATACACCATGCTTTAAGCCTCCAGTTTTTGAAAATATAAATTTAGAATTTAGTTCCATAAAGACCTTAACCAAGAAATCTCACCCAAATTAGTTGGGTTTGGCTTTAATAATTACTCTTTACCATTTGTTCTATCAAAAGATACGTCCAATAAAAATGCCAACTTCATTATTTATTTCTCACTTCTATCTACATTATGTCATTATGGGCCCTCCTTTTCTCTTTTTTAACCCACAAAACCAAGGGTCTTATGAAGGATTCCTCAAAGTCTAGTTTAGGATACCCAGATCATTTCAGATGGTTGGTCAATTTATCCTCAATTCTGCAAAAATGAAACTTCCTGCAAAGAACACATGCGACACCACCTTTCTTAGTTCTAGGCATTTACATTTTCTGTATTCGTATTATATGCTTAAAACATCATTATTGCACAACCCAAAAAACTTATGTGCATTATTTCCATCTTAGAACATTTCCCTATAAGTCTCAAAGTGGGGTCATGATCAACCAGAAACCCAAGATTGGATATCCACTCCATACATGAAATGTTTTCATATTTCAAATTTTTGACGTATTTTTCCTCGTGTCATAAGCAACACAATTATCCACAAAAAAGTGCACCATGTTTCCTCTTAATAAAAAGAATGAGTTACTTTGTGACAAGTGTAAAGAAACATGGAATTAAGACGAACTTTTATTGCAGACCACCACAAGTAGAAGTTCAATCATTCTGAAATAACTAATTTATGATTTAGCTCAAACTTGAAAGTCCATTACAATAATTATACAACAATATGTCTACCTTCCAGAACTCTTCAAGAATAAAATTAGAAATTCAAAAGGAATGGAACAAGGAACCTATCAACTGCTTTTGAAAACTATCATATAGCAACCAAAAGATGACAAAGAAGATGATGAATTGTATTGCTGAGAGTATCAAAAGAAAAGAAAATTGTCCACTATGTGGATGCATGTCTTCATGGAATCCATATAATAAATGTTAACTCCAAATTTCAGTTTCTGGGCACCTCTCATTGCAACCGAGAGAAGCATGTGAGCTTCAAGCTTCTTTTTTTTTTGTGGAGAAAAAAAGGGGGCAAAGCTAGAGAAGTTACATCTTCATGTTAAAATTGAAGAAAACACATTAATAATATGATAATATGAAATATAAATTGAAAATAGAGAAATTTATATATTTGCATGAAAATTCCTTGTTATCAATTAAAAAAAATCAGAAAATGCATAAAGTAATGAACACAAATATCCAAAATGCAACATGTTCCAGAACAAAAGATAGAAAACTTGTAGCTTATATAATAATTGTAAGTAGGAGTATCCATCAACAATCATGGAGAGAAAATTATTATCTCTGAAATGCATAGATGCTCTAAATAGAAAAAGTTGTAGCTTATACAGTAATTGTAATTAGAGGTATACCTCAAGCATCATGGAGAGTAAAGTAATTAGAAAGTAAAGTAATTATCTCAAGTTAAAAAAGCAAATTAGAAAACCCACTAAATATCACAATTATGCCATAACTAATATAAATACAAAAAAAAAAAAAACTTACCTGTTGATTAGATATGTTTATAAACCTAGAATCAAATGATTGTAACCATAAAGTGATAAGGATAAAGATACAAAGATGCACACATATTCTTTAGGAATAAATATTTATTAAGTCATAATGTTACAAGCTATAGATTCAGTCTTGTTATATATGTTTGAAAAAAATGCAACTTTGTCCTAAAATAAATCTTCCAAATATAACCAACCACTTTTATCAGATACAAGTTCATCAAATGCAATCTGGAATGGGGATAATTATGTATTCACCTTCTATCCAGTGAACCAAAAGAAGGCAAAAAAAGGTGGGTTAGAATAAATATAAGCTATGTCAAGTACACAGGATACATGAAATTGGATATGTGTTTCATGGTCACCATTTCTAATATCAAAAAGAGGTGACTTACCATTACAGGTATCATTTTTGCACATTTAGCAAGTGTCTGAACTGGAAAGCTTACATATTTCAGGGCCTGAAACAAAATCAATTTTCATGTCATTGCATACGGGGAATTTCATTAAAGCCCAAGTTTCAGTGGAGAACCAAAAATACTGAATTTCAGACTGAAAAGAGCTCATGTGACTTTATTCTTAGAATAAAGAATTAACCATCAAGGGCACCAAATAAAATATGCTTACCTCATACTGACATGTTGTGGTCAGTATGTTAGATATTGATACTCCACAGTATTTATACAGTGGAGCAGCAGGATCCAAGGATTTCTTACTTGCCTGAATAAAGACATAAGAAATCAGCAATCTATCTTCATCTACACGTCCTAAGAAACAAATTATTTAGCTAATTTACCAGTAATATTGCTCCAGATACTGCAGATGTTGTAATACGGTTGCAAAAAACAAGAAACAGTGAGTATTTAAAGTACTCTTTGTCTTCGCCATATGGAACTCTCATGATCTTTTCCTGCATGAGAAAATAATTTAAAGTGAGCAAAAGGCATGCTATCCAATAAATTGCCAGCTTTAAACAATGATTAGGAGGCTTAGCCAAAACTGCAAGGAACAAAAAATTAATGTATTATCGAATAGCAGACTCTTAAAATAAGACACACTTGAAGAATATCAAAAGTTAAGATGAATGATTTGGAAAGCCTTCAAGCAGAGCTACATAACTTAAATTAAATAATATGATAGGTGCCAATTTAAGGCACCATTGCTTGGTTGGTAAATGGCTTAGGCTAACAAGCGCAATGGCGCTGGCTCAAGTCTTGGGCAGCCATTCTATGCAAAAAAATGCCACCCCTCCCAGGACCCCGGATTGCCAGGAGCTAACTGGATAATGGCCCTTTAGTGTCGATTTAAGATATGCTGAAAAGAACCTTAAATATTAACATGTAATAAGTTGTTAATGATTAGAGTATCAGGCTGGCTATTGTAAAACATATGTAATAACCAATCATTTTCATGTACATGCACCTCTGTTGATCATGTCACCATGATTAGTGGCATATCTCAAGGTCCATCAAGAGTAAAAGTAACAATTTGGACACTGTCGCTTTTTTGCAACAGGAAAATGGCGAAAACAAATGGGTAGCAATTTTGCACAACCTATTAGAGTTGACTTTGCTGTAGGAAAACCTGGGTTGTGCCAAGTGTTTTAGCTAAAATAATATAACATAGGATTGGAAACGCACAAAACCATTGCAAAGATATCTAGGTTAAACTGCAGCCTGAAGAGCAACCTAAATACTTGTTAGCCTTCAAAGGACAAACATGATTCACTATGTACCTCCTAATTAAGGCTATAGAACAACTAAGAGAAAGCTACAAAAAGAACTAGCTGCATTAGAACTTGTATGTATCGAAACCCACATTTCAAGCTTGAAGGACCAACATAGTTTTTAAAACCTCAGATATAGCATCCCTCTATTGAATTAAACATCAAAGTACACTCACTGTGATACTGAAGTAGGTTAGAATCCAGCCATAGGCATGTCTAATGCATTCCAACATGATTCAGACATTTAGAAGACAGTCAGAGTCTTGGTGTTGGCAACAGATACAAAATAGGGGTGGCAATTATTGGCACAACCGATGAACCCGACATGGAATTAAGCAATTTCGGGTTGGGCTTATGTGGGTTGGATCGAAAACGGGTCGACCCGATTACGACCCACACAATTCCGTGTCATTCACGAGTTGACCCGCGAACCCGAATACGACCCGTATAACCAGTTTAATGTTTTTGTAAATTTATTAAAAAGTAAGATTATTTTGTCGAGTCCATAACAATTCTAAACCCTAACAACACCTAATCTCAATCTAACCCCCTACCCCAAAGATTCACAGCCGCACCCCACTCTCTGCCTCTTATATTCTCAGTTTCTTTGTAGTCTCTCTCTCTCCCGCCAAGCAAAACAAGTGTGACCTTTGTGGCTTTGCCAATTGCCACTCCCATTTACCATCCTAACATTAACAACGGAGGTAAGAAAAAATAAAACTATAACTAATAATAATAGCTATAAATTTAAGGTACTGCACACCTAAGTAAATAACTATTTTACGCTTACTCTTCTAGCAATTTTCTTTAATTTGTTGTTATTTTTTTCAGAGTTGTTGTGGTTTAATATTTATTATATTTATACTTGATATAATGTAAAAGTCATCTTTGTTTATAGGTGTTTGTGTAGGATGTGTTCCCTGTATTTCGTTAGATTGATTTGGTGTTAAAACTTTGTTGATTTGTGAAATTTAAGTATGGATACGTTTGTGGTATGGTTTAATTACTCTTACATTGAAATAGTTTTCATTCATGATTGATGCTAGTTTTATATATATTTTAGTAGGTTTGTTTGTATCACCACTATTGTGGGTTTTGTTGGGTCTTGTTTGGTTTCTTTCTAGATTTTATTTTTTTTCAAGATTTATACATCAACTAGCTTAGAACCCCATGCGATGCATGGGATGAGATTTTTTTTATTATTTATCTATTTTATTATATATTTATGTATATATTAAAAAATTAAAAAATTAAAATTATTTTTTGTGCATATCATGCATTATAAGTTATCGGATAAATCTTGTAAAAATTCAACAATCCTGATTCCATAATGTTGTCCGTCTGCTCGGAATGGACAAAAATATATCAATATACAAAATTTCAAATAATTTATGAAGATGAATCCATCATATTTATATTTATATTTTTTAAAACTCTTGCATATAAGAACCAACACAAAATCTAAGCACTTATATATTAGCAAGGTTTAACTCATGATGTAGCCAAGCTGCCATGACTCGATTAAATAGAGTCAAAAATTAAATTAGCACCTCAAAAAATGAAGTGGGCTTTGGTCACATTGAAAAAAAGATAAGCAAATCTCATTTGAGCCTTGCCAAACTTTTCATAACTCAGTTGAGTCATAAGTCCAAAAATCAATTGAGTGACACCCTAACTTTTATCTGATACATGATTTATTCAAGCTATCAACTTGGCTCATTTGAATCCAAAGCATTAGTAAAGAATGACTTTAATCCAAATCATGAGGTTTCCATCATGAATCCAATTTGACAGCTTCCATTTTTTTCCCACTCATTAACAGTCAATATATAAATCCTAATTAAGCAAATCAAAAGTCCCAAGAGCAATTAAGCCCTTAGTTAGAATTCAATAAGTTCCTTGTCACCCTCCTTCCACCATGTGTAGGCATTAATGCCTGGGCAATCCAAGATAAATATAACTCATAGCCTCGCACAACAAACATGTCACATGTGGAAGGAGACATGAAATTGCACCCAAGTCTCCTTTTCCAAAGGAGAGTAGAAAAGCAGAGAGAAAGAAGAGAAGAAAAAGAAACCAAACAAACCCAACCCAATCCACAGCTCTCTCGTCTTCCCCTGAGGCTTGAGTGTGGCATTTTTTTCCTTTGTTCTTTTTCCCCTTTCCTCGTCCACCAGAACCATTTCACCCGAATGAAAGAAGAAACCCACTGCCCTTCGTGGGGCCTCTCAAGCAAGCTCCTTCTCTCTCTCTCTCTTCTCTCCGTTGGGTTTTCTCCCTTTCATGCTCTGTTCCGAGGGATCCAAAGAGAACGCCTTGGGTGCAGTTATGGTGAGGCGCCATGGATGGCAGCTCTCTACTCACACCTTCCAGGTAGTGTTCTTTTTCTTTTTTTTGGATGGGGGTGGGAAATTTCTTATGGGTCGGGTCTCCACTGGCCCTTGGTGGCTTCAGATTGGTTATATGCTAGCTTCACCGTCGACCTCGCTGCTCTCATCTCTGTTGCTCAGACCACCCCATCTCACACGCCTTCGGCTGCTACTCTTGGCCCCCTGCTCCCCACCTCCTCCTCCTACGCCACCGCCGCTGCCAAAGAGGTTCAAGATCGTGAGAACGGGGCTATAAGGAACAACTTTGAGTCCTCTTGCGCCGCCACCACTGCTGGAGAGGTTCGGAATTGTGGATGAGAACGGGGCTGTGAGGGACGACTTCGAGGTCGGGGAGTTTGATCCTCCACTTCGATCATATCTTTCTCTCTTTCAGCCTCCAAGAAAAGGACCATGTGTCAAAGGAACATATATTAAGATGGCCACATGTCAAATGGAGGCTTCTCAATATATATATATGTATATTAGATTTGTTAATTATGTCATAAACGGGTTACACGAGTAACCCGCTTAAAAGTTATTCATGTATGGGTTGTGAATCTCAACCCATTTAATAAACGTGCCGGATTCGGATTTATGTTATATGGGTTGGGTCGTAAACGGGTCAACCTGTTTATGGCCTGTCAACCCATTTTGCCACCCCTAATACAAACTATAAATTGCACCGAAATTATACGATGAAGACTAAAATGTAACCTAAGAAGATAAGAAATCATGAAAATTCCCGAAATAGATCCTAGGAGAATAGTGAGCAATTGGCATCTCGAAGATGCTTCTTATTTACTGGAGTTTGTTCTGAATAATTTAACACCCAAATTGTCATATTAGCTCCATAAACTGGTGATTCAGACCATAAAAGTTGAAACAACAAAAAATATTGACTTAATATAACTTTTGTTGCTGAAAACAGGATAAAGACAAAGACAATAGACCTTGAAAACTTATCAGAGGACCTTGGTCTCGCCTAGATAATAATAATGGCATCATGTATAGCAATTATCTTCTCAATAAACACAATATAAAAATATATG
This sequence comes from Elaeis oleifera, assembly GCA_000441515.1. Classification (NCBI taxonomy): domain Eukaryota; kingdom Viridiplantae; phylum Streptophyta; class Magnoliopsida; order Arecales; family Arecaceae; genus Elaeis; species Elaeis oleifera. The sequence continues at coordinate 1,722,387 of KE504637.1, read as the reverse complement.
TTAATTGGGCTCTTTTATTGGTGTTAAACTACCTAACTAAGAAAAAATTCTAAGTTAGAAGGAATGAAGAGTACAAAGAATCACCATTCTCCTACAAAGTAGGGTTATGGGTCCCACTATTAGAAAGCACCACCCGACCTACTTCCCAGGTCGTGCTGAAGCACATCTTTACGCAGGATGATATGAAAAAAGGTTTATAGAAAAGCTCAACTTTTTCTTTTTCTTTCTTTTGTGCGATTGTTCTCAAATTATTTCAGATGTAAAAAACCTAAGTTGGCAGGTGCAGCAGCCAAGCTGAGACCGACTGCAGGCGACCACAATATGACAAACAGGAAAAACTAAAGCTGTCGATTTAGCATCCATGGTGGCTATTTATTTATTTCTTCCATCGAGTTCTTTTGTGTAAAGAAATTCAATTCTGTTAGCCTGTATAAGGACTGCTTTAAAAAATTATATTATATTAAAATTAAAACAAAAGCTTCTTTCAGAACATACCAAAACAAAACAAAAAGAAAGAAATCGGTATGGAACCAACCGTACTAGATATGAATCGCATCTATGGCCAACTCCTTACTTTTCCTGATATGAAATTCGAGACAAAAACCTCGTAATTGAACTATAAATCATGTAAAATAACAAAGAATATGCAATATATCGGTACCTGAAGGACCCCATATATGACGAGAGTGCTCATGATCCCAACCACGGCAAACGCACATTTCCACACCTTGTTCTCTTTCACAGGAGCGAGAACAAGAGGAGGTTCGGCCATCTTCCATCCAATCCAACCCCGACCGCTCGCTGTCCGCAAACCCTTAACAACGGGAGAAAGATTGACTGCTGGACTTAAGCAACCAAACGAACAAGAGATTCTCACAAAAGAGAGATTTTTGCCCCCTCTCCTTAGGGAAGAAATGGGTAGATCAATCGAAAAGAGGCGTGGAGGGAGAGGAAAGTCTGGAAAGTTGGGAGCGATCGGCGAGGGTTTTCTTGCTTTTCTTGGCTTTTCTTGATCCGATCGAGGGAGAGAGATGAGTTTCGGGCGCGATAAATGGGGATCGGGAGGTCGAGGAGAGATTGTAGTGGGACGTGGCGGAAAGAGGAAAGGGCGACTCGGCAATAGTTTAGGGGGCGAAGAAGGCGGGGAAGAAGAGGAAAGCGTGGCCGGCGGTCGGCGTCGCGGCGATGGTGCGGTGTTGGAGAGCGGAGGGACCAACACAACCAAAAGGTCGTCAGCGGGGCCGAGGCCGGCTGGGGTGGTAATTGTCGCTGCGGCGAAGAATAATGCCCACGTGCTTGAATAATTACATGGCAGAATTTTCTAACGGTTGCAAGCTGCATTTGGGACCCCGTCCAATATTCAAATCCCAAACTGGACCCCGTGCAAGCTGCACTCCATCCAGCCTTGGCCCTGGCCATTTAGCTTCAGGAGAAATTCCTTGCGTGCCGCGGGCGGTGCACAAAATCGAGCGTGGAGTGCAGTCTCATTCCATTCATCAACATAGTTATTATTTTTAATATATATTAATATTATAATTAATTTTTTATTAAAATTATATATTAAAATATTTTATTTTTAAAAAAATTATGACATCCTATAACGTAATATAGTCCCGGATCGAGATGTCATAATATGATCTCGGATATCATAATATGAGAGGAATATTTTTGTCTAATTATTTTTTAATACGCATTTAATATCTGTTGATCGATTTTTTTATTTAAAATTTTGAATGACGGAAATATTCTTATTTTTAAAAAAAATTATGACATTCTCTGCATGTTATAGATGCAGGATGTCATAATTTTCTAAAAGACAGAGACATTTTGTTTTACAAATTTTAAACGAAAAAGTCGATCAGTAGACATTAAATACGCATTGAAAAGTAGTGATTATGTGGACCAATCGGATGAAGTGGTGCACTCCACGTCAGATTTTCTACACCGTCCGCGGTGCACAAAAAATTTCGCTTAGCTTCAATCTGAAGACACCTGTCCATGTTCTGGCTTTGAAGTACTACAAAAAATATTCACACATATAGAACGAGAAATATAATTTTAAATATAAAAATTTATCAAAAATTAGTATACTGATAGAGAATGTATATTATATAGAGAACTGGAGATAAATCTTTAACTCTATTTTCAACTTAAAAGCAACTTCCCAAATGAGTTTTATGTTAAAATAGCTATTCATTCCAAACAAAATTAAAAGCAATTATCCATTTTGACTGAAATTATCTTTATACCCTTCTACTCTTACATTATCATAGTGCAATATTTTTTACAATAAAATAGTATTATATTATATTAGTGTAGTATTCTTTCATAATAATACAGTATTGCTTTATTGTATTATATTAGTATAGTATTTCTTTACAATAAGATAGTATTATATTATATTAGTGTAGCATTCTTTCATAATAATATAGCATTGCTTTATTGTATTATATTAGTGTAGTATTTCTTTACAATAAGGTAGTATTATATTATCATAATATAGTATTCTTTATTATAGTATTATTTTACAATAATGTAGTGTTGTTTTATAATAGTATAGTATAACTTTATAACAGTGTAATATTACTTTATAATAGTGTAGTGTTGTTTTTATTATAGTACAATATTATTTATAATAGTAGAATATTACTTTATAATAGTGTAGTATTGTTTTAAAGCTGTAAAGGTAATTGGGTCATTTCATTCTATTTTGGATAGTTGCTTTTAAGTTATGCTTCAAAATGAGAGAATTTTTTATTTGAAACTTAAGTGGATAGCTATTTTAAGTTTAAACTCAATTAAGTATTTCTTAGTAATTTTTCTATATTATAATTGCAGCTTTGAAAATAAAATTACTTATGATATGATTGTTCTAATACATGAGATAAGACTATATACATACGAGCATAAGCACGATAAATAATTTATAATTAGCTAAAGACTATCGAGAAGATAAGATTGAAGAATAAGTAGAAGACTGTACAATTGCAAAATAAATGGGAGGAAGAGTCAAAAAGATTCATCATTTTAATTGTGCTTTACAAATTATAGATAGAAATCAAGAGAAAAAATATAAAAATTATTATTCAATGACTGTCCGATCACATATAAAAAGGCTATATTTAATAGCTTCAAAATTTATGCACCCATAAATGTAATACAGGAAAGGCTCTGTCACTTTTGCCATTGTCTCCACCATTATCAGCATTGCCCTACTACCATCATCATTGCTAAGTTATCATCATCATTTATATTACCACTATTATTACTATCATCATAATCATCTCCACCATCATACTACAATCACCACCACCTCATCACCACAACCATTGCCATTGCTATGTCTACCATCTATGCTAAACTGTGACTACCACGAGATCTCTAGCACACTATTATCAACATCATCGTCTCCACTATCATATTGTTGGTGCCCCCACCATCATTATTGGGATATATCCAACATGTTTATATTTTGAAAAATTTGAGAATCAAAATAGAAACAAAATTTCTAGCTTTTATTTCTGAAAATAATAAAAATGAAAACAATGCCAAATGGCACCCTAGTATCTCACCAGTCAGGCAGTCACCATGTCTGCAAGGAAATCAGTCTCAGGAACATGGGGCTATGTGGGGATGGAACAATGCAATCAACAAATTTAGAGAAATCAAAAAGTCCTTTGCAATGCCAGCAGGATGTAGACACCAAGATGATCATCAAAGATTACAGGCAGGGCAGAACAAACCAGTTGTCAATATAAAGTTAGTAATTACTCCAACAAAGTATGACATGCTTATCAAACAAGCAAAAACGGCAAGGGCCATGTAGAAGCAACTACAGCATAAGCTAGGCAAGGTTATGGAGTCAATCAAGATGTTCAACATTTTGTTGGAAATTTCAGCTAAAAATTGAATTCTTTAAAGTAACCAATGGTAGAATTTATATATGTAAATCAATATGAATGATCAGCAAACCAATAAATAGTGTTCAAACAGCTAAGTGCAATCATCATATTTCAGTGAAAAAAATGGAGAAACCAACTTTGCCAACTGACATGGGAATCTTTAAGCATGAACACCAACTAAAAGTTGCAGCAATACATCATAGCAGGATATCAGTGTCCACAGCAACATGATTAGAATCATCAAAACCATACAATCATGTTGTTGAGATGACATAGACCTAATTGAAACTTTCAGCATAGATTGGAGAAACCAGCTTTACCCATTGATGTAGGGATTGTCAAGTATGGGCAATGTTACTAAGAATTTAATTTCAAGAAACAATGATGTTGTAAGGGGCAACTATCAATTACAATAGTCAGATCATACTATCTTAAAAATAATAAGTACGTTAACTTAAAGGGATTGGCATTTGGCAGAACCATGATTACTGATTGAGGGTGTTGTCCACCGTTAGCAATAGCTATGAAGTTGCAACATTAAAAATCAAAAAAATACTAGTGTCTGGAGCCACATGACTACAGTTATCAGAAGTAATATGATAAAATATCACTTGATAGGGACAATGATGAGGTACTGATACAATCTAAACCAAATTGATAGCTTCTTAATTATAATGGCCCAAGCATTCGGTTCGGTTTCAACTCAGGTTTAAGGCTTATGGTTTGCGCTTTAGATATAAAGGTAATTTCCTATATTAATTCCAGCCTTCTTCTCCCTTTGTCTGGACCAACTTAATATCTAGGAGAATCTTTGGTTGCATGAGCTTTTTCTACACAACCAATATGTAGGTGAACTTTACTAACTGCTCTTCTAGATTTTCTGTCAAGCTCCTTTCTTTTCCATCTTAACATCATTTTATAGAAGGTTGCTCTCAAGTTGACCATTACTCACAAAAATTTGAACTCCGTATTATCATAATTTGCTTCACAGAACTGATCTTGTAACAATGGAAGAGGGCTCTAGTGGTAGTGGTATCGCAGACAATATGCACAGATGTAAACATGAATCTCAGCAGCAAACATGACTTGATTAATGTATTTAAAAGAAGAAAATCAGGCAATGTAAGATAACATCCATATGTAATTATGTGAGTCCTTTTTTTTTATGGAAATAATTAATGTGTCATATTGTGGCATCAAGTTTATCAGAGCTGGACATGATAAATAATAATAAATAACTAAATTACTAGCTATCTCAAAAGGTGAGGCTTGATGCATCTCAAAATTCTTATGCTGCGCACAAAAATGACAAACCTAAATACCAAAATTTTATTTATCTTTTCAGATGAGCTACATCTTTCTCTTCACAAGAATTTTAAAGAAATTTTGCACTTTAAAAAATTAGAAGATGAGCTTGCAAGGAGTGCTTTGTTTTCTCTTTCCTAGCCACCATTCTCAAAACAGATTTACCATCGTAAAGGTCATGATAAGGTAGTATAAATATGAAAGGATTATGAACTCTGATGCACAGCTTATGGAAGTGAGGTAGAAAATCATCGTGAGAAACTTTATTGTTATCCATTCGGATGAGAATAGCTTGAAAAATACTATTGACTCATTTTCTCATTCTTTTATCTGAAAGTCATTTATCTTATTACTTAAGTAAAAGCACGCGGTAGAAAAATCTTCCTGATGGTATATAGACGTTTGATAAATGCAGACCTTGAATTTCCTTCAGCAACTCAAATCAACCAAGGAAAATATCAGCCATGATATCTTTCAAGTTAAATAGGCTACAGTAGATCAATGAAATATATATCTACTTATTGATCTTCATCAACAGCAGCTAAAAATGAGACATCTTTCACAAATGTTACAAGAGAGAAGGAAAAGACTCTGTATATCCGGAACAAAAAACTGAAACATTATTAAAAAAAAAATAACCTCTCACAACCAATATCATTCAAATTCTACAGATATTTCAATGAATTTAGAACCACATGCAGTTTATGAGAGCTAAACTAATATATATATATATATGTAATGTAATGGATAAGTAATTGAAGACAATAAAAGTATCCTAACCTCTAATGCCTTGACCAACTTTGTTTATGTGGAGGAGGGCCAAGATCTTTTGATTAAAGTTTCAACAATGTAAAATTAAAACATATTAAGCTTGTTAGGAAAGCATGTAGTTAACTGGATATGAAGACTCATGTGGGTGCGTAGTTAGTCCCACATCAGTTATTCATTGGAAAGATCTTCGATACTTGTATAGCACCAAAAACTCAAATAATACTTTTCGACCAGTCTTTTTGGGTGAGGTACTGGATTGTTACAAATGGTATAAGAGCCGATCCCACCCATAGTCTATGTGGACTAGGAAATACTACAGCACGATTCATTGGGTTAACCATGGGCCAATTGTGATATTTATGAATAAATATATGGATTTGTATCTTTAGTCTAGCAAAGACACTGTGGCTTAAACAGGAGGAGTACGTGAGGATCCACACAGGCGTATATTTAGTCCTACATCAATTATTCATTGAAAATATCTTGAGTACTTATACATGATCAAAGAATTCAAATAATACCTTTTGGCTGGTCTTTTTGAATGAGGTCCTAAAGTGTTATAAGTCCTATCAGAGCTAACCCAGCATATAGTCTATATCGACTAGAAGATACTGCAGTACAGATTCATTGAACTGACTACGGATCAATCGTGGTGTTTATAAATGGATGTATGGATTTGGATCTTTGGTCTGATAAGGATGTCAGGGCTTAAACAAAGAAAGTTTGTGAAGACTCGTGTAGACGTATATTTAGTCCCACATCAGTTATTCGCTACAAAGATCTTAGATATTTATACAGAGTCAATGAACTCAACTAATATCTTTCGGCTAGTCTTTTTGGATGAGATCCTAGATTGTTGCAAAAAGGATAAGCTTTAAAGTAAAGATGTGTGTATCTATTTATCTATTTATATGTATATATACTTGTATAGGTCTACATATATAAAAGGAAAAAAGTCTATGTCCAATGAAAGAGAACTTAAAGAGGAGTGCGAAGTAATCTGAGAAAGTATTGAAGCACGATTCATCCACGAAGTCTCAAAAGTCTAAATCTAGTTATGCAAACATGAATAAAAAAGAAAACTAATTGATGAAATAAACTTCAGGAATGCTCTTATAGGCATCCAATTGTTTTGAAATGCAATTATTATTGCAATACGATAGACACTTTTCAATTGGAAAAGATGCCAACTATATTATTAGTGGGGTGACTTTGTGACAAATTTAAATTATAGAAATGATACATGACAAATAAATGCATAGCACATTTCAAACTATCTTTTGAAATGCAGTAAATAAGAGGTGGATGTTTTAATGATTATGTTGAATTTGACTATGATATGTTAAAGAATCTCTAATACTAGATAATAGACTTCTTGTCATAGGGTTGTGAGTATAAAAGGAGCATTTTTATGTTGATAAAAATGAATGCATAAAGATAGAGGAGTGCAAAAGAGAAGTATCACCTATGGATTTCTATTACAAAATTCACATTAACGCAATATATATAGGTGGCATTTGTTCTTATGATAGTTGGAGCCTTGGAGGTTGTATTAACTCCTAGATAAATAGATGGAGTGATGAACTCAAAATAAACTTCAATGATAGTTATGCATTCAAGAATATTAAATAAAGTATCTAAAATTTTGTGTATTATATCTTAGGACCTTTTTTTTTCCTTCCAAATAACAGTAAAAATGGAATGTGATGCCATAACATCATTCAAACATAACATCCTTCAAACAAATTATATCTTAGATCCTTTTGAGTCATCTTATTTCTGGATACCTTATGCTAGACCATAATACACATCTCCAAAGATTAGACTAGCCCAATTTAGCTGTAGGATGACATTGGCATGAAGTATTTTCTCCTTCTCCTCAGAACAAAATATGTTCCATAGGAGATAGAAGAATGAATTATTAATTTGTTATCTCGGTAAACTAGAACATTTCAGGGACCATAATTTTAATTGGAGGTTAGAATAGACAAAGATGTTCGTTAGCACTGCAAATAGACAATACCAAATGAGCCCTCGAGCACATGGTTTGGGGGTAACCTCACCAAGAGGTGCTAGCACCGCGACTCAGATCCGTACCCCAACGAGACGGCATTCACGTAATCTCACGAAAAATTGAGTGTTTTCCTGATTAATGTAAAAAAAATTTATTTACACAAATAATTTAATTTTAATTTATTTATTAGATTGATACAAAAATGATAAAACGTCATTTTGAATGATGTTTTATCATCGCCATATCACCCCCCATTTTCCACGTAGACGGC
>KE504637.1:1670544-1714104 GCA_000441515.1 Elaeis oleifera | reverse complement strand
GAAAAAAATTAAAATCGTCAAATAATACGACGTTTTTAAAATACCATTTCGTTATTTCAAATCACATTTTTATTTTATTTTATTTTTTTTGACATCGTCTACGTGGAAAATAAAAAAAATTGGGTGATGTGGTGATGATAAAATACCATTCAAAATGATGTTTCATCCTTTTTGCATCAATCCCATAAATAAGTTAAATATTAGATTATTTTGTAAATAATTTTTTAAATTAATTAGGTAAAGTACTCTGTAAAACTTGTTTAACTCCGATTTTTCCCCAAATGGTCTTCCTCTAGGAACCTTTTACTTCCAAAAATGCCCTTCCCACTTTCCACGACCGTTGCCGGTCGCCCCTACACCCAGTTTTAGTCAACTTAATGACAGAGTAATGAGCGATGATTCTAATAATTTGATTCAAGACCCAAAAAATACCCATTCCCTTACGTGGCCCGTCTAACTCCTCAATCACACTCGGGCCCACTGTCATCCTGGGCCCAGTAGATTGACACATCATTCGGGGTTGGAGTTGTTTAGGTACTCTTAGCATTGCTCCGTACAAAACCACTAATGAATCCGGACCCCATGGGTCCCATGCCCGCAAGCCCCGAAGTATTTTCCACCAATCTGCCCCATATTAAATTTTACCGTCAGATCCCATCTCCGCCGTCCATTCCCTGCGCCGTAAACATTTCTTTTATCCAAAAGGCGGACCGAGGTGGGCCAACGAAAAGAAGCACCGTAATGATGGCCCCGGATGAGCCATCAAGGGCGGACAGCGGACCTCCCCAACCTCCCAGACTGACTTCCCTTCTCTTGCCTTTATCGACGATTCCAAGATACAAAGCCGCGGCAGTCGAAGCCGGCAGAAGAGCCCCATCTCCGATACTTCGCCGATGCGCCCTTGTTCTCTCTCACCCGCTCTTGCTTTCTTCTTCTTCTTGCTTCTCCCCACACCTTGCATGCCGCCTTCTTTGACCGAGTTCCCGATTTGTTGGCCTGTTCGTCTCGGAGACTCGCTCGATCGATTTAATAAAATAATATAAAAAAACCGTTACAAGGAAGAAAGGAGGAAGAGATCGCCCAAGAAGGGACAGCATCTGATCTCGGCAGCGACTCGGGAGGCGTCGGAGAAGAGGAAACGAAGAGGAAGAGGACAAACCCTAGATCCGGGCGATTTCCAGGATTTTGATGGATTGCTAGGGTTTAGGGTTTTGGAGGAGAGGAACGGGGCGTCTGGTTGGTGGAGAGGATGATGGTGTCGAGGGGGCTGTTCGGGTGGTCGCCGCCCCACATGCAGCCGCTGACGCCGGTGTCGGAGGTGTCGGAGCCGCCGGAATCGCCGTCGCCGTACATGGAGTCCGGGGTGGAGGCGGTGCAGGTGGATGACGAAGGGCCGGTGGACGATGTGGAGGAGATCGAGCCACCGCCGGCCGCCGTGCCCTTCTCCAGGCTGTTCGCGTGCGCCGACGGGCTCGACTGGGTGCTGATGGTGGTCGGGGCGCTCGCCGCGGCGGCACATGGGATGGCGCTTGTCGTGTACTTGCATTCTTTGGGAGGGCCATCAACTTGCTCAATTCGCAGAGCCATGGAGACGTGCTGTTCCATAAGTTCAAGGAGGTAATCAGAGCAGACAGAATGAAGCTTTTTCCATATCTCTTATGTACATGATCCCATGTCTGTGGTGATGATTTCGCTCTTTAAATCAGCGTTTGAATTCATTGCCTTTAATAATGATTGCAGTGTTTACATCAGGGATTGTTTGAGAAATCTGAGGTTTTACATACTTCGATCAATCTATACCTTAGGGTTTCGGCTGTTTCTTTCTCCCCTTTAATCAGCGTTTGGATTCATTGCCTGTAATAATGATTGCAGTGTTTACATTAGGGATTATTTGAAAAATCTGGGGTTTTACGTGCTTCAATGAATCTATGCGTTAGGGCTTCAGGTGTGTTGCTGGATGTGGGCACGGTGTGATTAAGGAGAATCCAAGTAGGAAACTTCCCATTTATATGCTTGCTTGTGGACCTATTCAGAAGTTTGATTGGCTAGGGCAAAGCCACTTGGACATCTCTTTCTTCCTTGCCAGTTCCTTCACTAGATTATTTGAACCAAGATGGGCAACCCTTTTAATAACTTTCTGGCATTTTACTATCGCATGATATATTTGCCTCGTGATATTGCGCACTGTTCTATACCTTTCCTCTCCTAGTCTTTAGTATTGTAAAGAAACTTGCATTAATCATCAACTTCCCTGTACCATAAGCTCCTTCAGTTCGTAAAATGTGACAGCAGCTTTATCGTGCTTGGTATTTTTATTTAGTTCTTACTCGAGTTAGTTTACATGTATGGACATCCTTTGTGCACTTGTGTTCTACTCACCACTTCATTTACTCTAGACATTCGTATACTTGCTTTGAAGAGTATTCTTTGTTTTGGAAGCTCTGATCAGTCAGTCGAATATATTGCCAATAATCAGTTCACTTTCTTATAGCCTCCTAAATTATCTTCTTTTCAACTTTTATGTTGGAATGCGCTAGATAAAAATCTAGTTATGGTACATAAAATCTAGTTATAGCCTTAGTCCATCTCCAATGGATCAAGATATTATCCATTACAATAGACACCACTTTTATGGTAGTCTCTTGACTTAATGTGAACCCTATATAGATTGATTGGTGAATTAAGTTGTGAGGTTCATAACACTTTCTTCTATTTTTGAGAACTGAATTTGATATTAAGGAAAACTGTGGTCTATTGGGACTACCATGTAAGCAAGAAATTAGTTCTAAATATGTCCTTGGGAGTAAAGAAGAAAAAGGACATTGAGAAAATCTCCCAAAAAATTTCAAGTCAACCTCTTGATGAAAGATATAATCCCTTTCCTATATTTAATTTGAAGAAAGAGTAAAGCCCAAAGTTCTGCTAGATGAGAAAACATTTTGAAAGACATCTATTCTTTTTCTTTAAAATCTCCTCGCAGATAGCTTGAGGGATTACCAGCTAATTTTTTTAAGTTCTTAGGGTAAGGAATAAAGCCCAAGATAGAAATAGAAACTGTCATAAGAGTTCTGAGATAGTAGACTAAGGAAAATGCACAGGAAGTAATAAGTTGAATAAGAAAGGTTAGGAATGGTTTTAGTCTATATCTTACTAACCAAAATCTTCAATGGAGCGTAATGCACCCATATCAGAATTTCTCCAGGATCTTGAACTCAGACCTGCTTCTGAAGTGCTTCCTTGCCAATAAGTGCTTTTAAGATATCCAATTCCCTGCTCCCTAACCCATTTGTGCATCTACTGTCGAACATGGCAGTTAAGATCTCTATAATAGCAGCTTTTATATGTCTAGAAGAGATGTTTATGGTGGATGAGCATAGAATATGCCCAATAAATGGTAAGGAATCTTCAAAACTATTAATTGCATTTTAAATCCACTATGTTTTTCAAGTTGGGCCAATTGCTGGTTTGGGTGTTTTGTGTAACTTCAATTCCACTATTAGGACAGTGTATTTTAAGTACGGAGTTGGGGACTTTCTCGAAGTGGAAGCTTTATTCTACTTCTAGATCAGAACTGCAAATAATTCTCTCTTGATGGATGCTGTAAATGAGGTAGTAGGATTGAAGTTATCTGCTATTGTCAAGCTAGGTGCAATAATTATGGCCATATGGGAGTTGTAAGGAAAGAATGTTCAATAAAATGAAGATCTTGGGAATGCTATAAGATATGGATCGGCATGAGTACAAATGGCCTACCTGTAAGAGAGAAGAGATGATAGAGTAGAGGTTGCTGAAATAGATTACTTTTGGAATTTATCTGTCCAACTTAATCTTGTCATCCAGATGGTGTTGCTTCTTTCTCTGGTTTTGCCTTTCATGGTGTGCCATTGGATGTATATATATATTCCATCAACTGAAACAAATGACCATTTTGATATCTCCATCGTCTCAACTAGCAGCTGTTAGCTCAGCTGGTTGGTATCTTTCTCTCCAAGTGAGAGGTCTCAGGTTCAAACCGAAGTGGTGGTGAATAACCATAGTATTCTCAAAAAAAAAAAAAAAAAAGAAAAAAGAAAAAAAAGGCTCACTTGTCTCAAACTTTATGTTTAATTGAGAAATATCATCATAAAATGGGGGGAAATTTTATTTAGTGCTGCAATTGGTGATATCCTGAGACTGGTTATGTACATTTTGCTTTACATATTCTTTTTTTGGATCTGTAGATTCTTGAGGAATTACAGGGTTGGTGGCAATCAGTGTTAATTCCACTATTAGCTGTTTATTTATATACTCATTAATTAGATGTGCCTTTTTTCTTTTCTGGTCCCTTTTTGGGGCGGGGGTTTTGCATGGCAAGGGATATTTCCTTAGTTATGCAAGTTTCCACAGGTTCTTGATATCATGTTTTGAGATGCACAAACCATTTCCTATAGTGTGTATTACTTGTTCATTTCTTGTTTTAATTATTTGCTATTTTCTTTATCTTTTCTCTTTCTAGAAATTATCGTTTTGTAACTATAGTTTATTGTTAAAGAAAAATTCTTCATTTCAATTTTTCCCATTGAGATTTCCTCATATGTGCATTTTGCTCCATGTTTATATAACCTTGTTCTATTTGGATACTCAGTGTGCTGAAAAATTCTTATCGCCTTCTGAAGTTGATCATAATGTATTCCATAGCTTTTCTCTCATTTGCTGTTCTTCTCATTGCAGCATGCCCTGTACATTATCTATATAGCTGTTGGTGTTTTGTTGCTGGATGGATAGGTAATGTCAAATTATTGTCCATTCAACTTTTTATTACTTAATATGTTCTTGATGCATGCACTAAATTGCTTAGTTCTATAGAGGTCTCATGCTGGATTCTTACTGGAGAGAGGCAGACCGCAGTCATCAGGTCAAAGTATGTCCAAGTCTTACTAAACCAGGACATGAGCTTTTTTGATACTTACGGGAATAATGGAGACATTGTCAGTCAAGTATTGAGCGATGTGTTGCTCATTCAATCTGCACTAAGTGAGAAGGTATGTTTACAAGCTGAACATTCTTTTCATGCTGCGTACAGATATTTTTATTCCTTTGTGTCACATCTGTAGCTTGTAAATAGATTCTTTAAAATCTGATTAATTCCTTGGAGTCACATCTAATGAGATCTGATAATGGGTGCAACTGTGCTGCAGGTTGGAAACTATATCCATAACATGGCTACATTTTTGGTGGTCTGGTCATTGGATTGATCAACTGTTGGCAGATTGCACTTCTAACACTTGGCACTGGCCCATTCATTGTAGCTGCAGGAGGAATATCAAATATATTTCTGCACAGGCTTGCCGAAAATATTCAAGATGCCTATGCTGAAGCAGCAAGCATAGCTGAACAGGTTTTTCTCAGTGCAATGAATCAACACTATTTTCTAATGAATTTCGTAGTTGGGCACATGTTAGCGGTGTGTCTGTTTGATTTGTTTCTGGCTGGTAGTTTGCTCCCTTAGATTGTTTTCAGTTGAGAATGAATGTTTCCTTCAAGTTTATCCGAACAACTATCTGCTATGATCATTATTAATATTTTCAAAGAGATTAAATACATAAACCAAGTTGCTTGACTGTTTAACCTTATTGCAGCTTATCAAGACATTGCGTAGGTGGCGTTTGGTGATCCAAATGGGATCACCATAGTGATCTTAGATCATTGGTGATCCTTATTCTGGGGTAATATGATCCCCGATGATATAAGATCACTATGTTTGGTATGTTATGTTCTCATGATTCATCTGGTATTCTCGAGTAACCAGTTTGGTATATCACTGACCATATAATACCAAAACAACTCCTAATATATTCCATAAAATATAAATTAATCATATAAAATATTTTAATACATTATTAATATATTTATTAATATATTTGTTATTAATATATTACATAAAATATATTTATTAATCTATAATTATTAATTCTATAAAAATATGTTAATTTTTATTATAGAATCAATTTTTATTTATAATATTATATTATTATTTTAATACTAATGTTACTTTGATTAGGAAAATAAGGCAAATAGAAGTAATATATTAAATAATTTCATAATATATAAATATAAAGTACAGTAATATGTATTTAAAATTATAATCAAATAATAATATGACAATAATAATATATTATAATATAACATATATCATAAATACAATATATGTAATATTTATATAATATAATACATATAATATTGATATAATATATTAGATATGTTGATATACTAACTTTTTTCGTTGGATTTAGGGGCCCCCCCCCCCCCCCCCACCTATTTCATCCTTAGATCACTACCTTGAGGTCATTTTGGATACCAACCTCAAAGATAGTTTCCCATCATTGGGTCGGGCAATGATTTTAGGAGTGTGGGCGATTTGGGACCATGGCCACATAGGATCATCATAGTACAACCAAATATGATGATCTTGTCATCTCTACTCACATCGCCTTTGATCTTGGGATGATCACTACATACCAACACCCCTTAATCATTTGTGGGACCTGATTTTGTTCATCTTAAGTTGCTTGCTATGACCTTCGTCCCTCCTCCCTCCTCCCTCCTCCCTCCCTCTCTCTCTATGACAGATAGTGGCTATGCAGAATTGAGAATTCTGTAGTTGCCCAGGCTGGAAAAGGGCCTAACATCCACCCATGGAAATCCATACCAATCAATAGAGCCCAAATCATGCCAATGGTTGCTGGGCAGCTGGTGACTTGATATTGCTTTTTCCTCATTCGGCTCACAGTTGGACTATGCAAACTGTAGCATTTGCAGCTGCTTATATCTTTCCTTGAAAACCATAACTCATCATCACTCTTATGCTGAAACAAAGATAGCTGACCAGCAAATAATATTTCCAATAACTCTCTTGCCTTTGCCTAGAAATCTTGATGATCATAATTGCTGAAATAGGCCATTTGTTTAAGCATATGGACCTCTTTATTCCTTTGGCCTTTGTACCTGAACAGAAGTATGTTGTCTTCGTCGTTTAAGTATGATATTTAACTTCAGCTGCTATGTCATTGTCGCATTACTAAGAGGCCATCTGAAAGATTATAATTAAAGATACTTGTGCAGGATCCTAATAACAACTCAAACCTCCAAATTATGAAATTGCATGAATGAAATCTGCAATCAAATGCCAACTGCATTGATTAGATGGAGCATGATGCTTTAGTTATGCATGAACTTGTTAAAGAACCCAGCATGGATCATTTGTCATGCAGACAATGTCCTATGGCCACTCTGAAACAGATCATCTTTGTCTTGAGAAACTTCAGTGATACTGCTATTATGTGCTGCCCTTTATGATATGGTCCATTACCATCTTTGGACAAGTAAATTTGTTACAGAACCTTCTTTAACTAGGACTAACATACATATGTATAGAAACATCTACTTCATGTTATTACAACAATTTGCAAGTTTGTTTCCATGCCTTCCCTTTGAATGTTATTTTGGATGTTATATTATGATGTTGCCTTTTGATATATTCAAACTTGTTGCATTTGCTGTTGAGTTATTTTTCCTGTCATGATGGGCTGTAAAGTTTGGGACTTGTCTGTCTGAGATGGAAATTATTAATGATAGTTTGCAGCAATGAATCACATAGCAGTGGCAATATGCAGTTGCCAGTCACATTATGAATTATTAACAGCAGAATGCATTTGCTGTAATACTACAAATTTATGCAGTTAATGTTGTAAAACAAGTAATACCAGAATGTACATTCTGAAACCAACACTGCTGATAAGTTGGTCCAGATTCTTTGTAGTAAGACATGGCATGGCAGTTGCTTATAAACTGATGATATATCATTAAACTGTGCAGGCAATTGCATATGTGAGGACTTTGTATGCCTTCACAAATGAAACTCTGGCGAAGTATTCGTATGCTACATCACTTCAAGCAACTCTGCGGTATGGGATATTGATAAGTCTTGTGCAAGGCCTTGGTCTTGGTTTCACATATGGACTTGCAATATGTTCTTGTGCTCTACAACTCTGGGTTGGAAGAGTCCTGATTTCACATGGAAAAGCTAATGGTGGTGAAATTATAACAGCTCTGTTCGCTGTAATTCTGAGTGGCCTGTAAGCAGTTCTCATCTTTTGGAGTGGAAATCTTATTTCTTTTTCAATCATATCATTTTTCTTACTTATATTTTAATCATTTACAGTGGACTAAATCAAGCAGCCACAAACTTTTATTCATTTGAACAAGGGAGAATTGCAGCTTATAGACTTTATGAGATGATAAGCCGTTCGACCTCCACTGTCAATCAGGATGGAAATACTTTAGCTTCAGTACAAGGAATATTGAATTCCGGAATGTATATTTCAGCTATCTGTCTCGTCCTGAGATTCCTATTTTAAGTGGTTTCTACCTAACTGTACCTGCTAGGAAACTGTGGCTCTTGTTGGTAGGAATGGTTCAGGAAAAAGCAGTATAATTCCTCTCATGGAGCGCTTCTATGATCCTACATTAGGTATTATTATCATCAATTTGTTCCCCCTGCACGGATTTCATTTGCATTTCTTTGATTCATGACTGCAGAGTTGAAAGGCTACATTTCCTTCTGGTGCAGGTGAAGTTCTTTTGGATGGTGAGAATATAAAGAACATGAAGCTAGAATGGTTAAGAAGCCAAATAGGACTAGTCACCCAGGAACCGGCTTTGTTAAGTTTGAGCATCAGGGAAAACATTGCCTATGGAAGATCTGCTACATCTGATCAAATTGAAGAGGCTGCTAAAACAGCACATGCACACACATTTATCAGTTCTCTTGAAAAGGGATATGACACACAGGTAGTACGCAATATGTTTAAACCTGGTTTACTGAGTCTCTATATTGATTTCCTCACCACTAATATATTGAGTTAAATGCATGTCAGGTTGGCAGAGCTGGTTAGCATTGACTGAAGAACAAAAATAAGCTTTCTGTTGCTCGGGCTGTGCTTTCAAACCCATCTATCCTTCTACTTGATGAGGTCACAGGTGGACTTGACTTTGAGGCAGAAAGAGCTGTTCAAGAGGCATTGGATATTCTTATGTTGGGACGATCCACTATTATAATAGCTAGACGCCTTAGCCTTATAAGAAATGCTGATTATATTGCAGTGATGGAGGAGGGTCAACTTGTTGAAATGGGTACACATGATGAATTGCTGAATCTAGATGGTCTTTATGCAGAACTCCTAAGATATGAGGAAGCAGCAAAGCTTCCTAAGAGGTATGTACATGCTAAGACAAACTTCTGTTCAAAGATGTGTGATATCCTTTCTTAAACTATATAGTCCTTAGTTTTTGCTACACCTTTCCATTTTGAAAATTGCTAATATACTTCACTTTCTAGTGTCTGTTATATGGTTGTCAATTTAAAGCCAGCATTACTTTTGATTCATTTTCTTGGTGTTCCATATGGTTTGTTTGTTGGTGAATACTTACACAAGTTCAAGCATGCTTCAGCTTTGTAGCATCATTCATAGCACCCGCATATTATTTCTCTGGATGATTATGAAACCATTTTGTGCATTGTTTTTATCTTTGGACATCTGTAACTATCTATCTATCAATAAATGTACCATCCAAGTTAGAGACCTTTTTTTTCAAGTTATATTAGTTGATTGTTTTTATATTCAAGTGGTGTGTCTTCAGTTCCCTCCCCCCCCCAAACCCCAAAAAAGAAGAAGAAGAGAGTATACATATTGGTCCAGCCATCACAATATATAATTCATGTCTACCCGTCTCTAAAATTTACATCTAAGGGGCCTGTTATGACCAATATCTAACTATATTGTGTGTATCTACCAATATGGGCTTGAATTAGCCAACACTTTGACTCATGATGTGGGTGCCAAGGGTCTGTGTTTTTGGACATGGGAATCTTCTAAAAATCAGACATATAGATAGGTCTGTATTTTATATATGCATGTGCAAATATGTATTAGTATATGCATATAATACATAATGAGCTACATCTAACACATAAGAAGACCCAAAATTTGGAGTGTAGAAGTAACATTGGCATGAGCGGATACCTGCTGATAAGTGTCCCATTGGTATGTTCAACAAGAGACCTTTGGTTTACTGTATGTAGATGATGTAATGGGAACCGGTTTGAGTTACCTCCTGTAGTGACACAGTCAGGGCATGAATGAAATCTGACAGCTGAATGATGCTGTTCTCAGCTGTTCCTCTGGGGAAAGGGGCAAGGTTCATGAGAATTTGTTGGATTTGGCTCCAAGCATTTGTTGTGCCATTGCCTGATGCAATTGCATCAGGTGGCGAGATAAACTGTTTCCAGTGTATTTTTAGTTGATAAGCTAGGGCAGTTGATGCTGCCGATGGCTGAAATTATAGTTGAATTGAAGAACAAAGTTTACATGGAGATGAAGATGCAGTTTCAACTGAAGCACTAGAGATTTCCCTAGCTAGTTTGATTCACTATTATTCATTTCAGAATATAAACAAATAGATAGATGAGGGTGTTATAGATAGGATCAAAGCAATCTGGATGGATTTTGTGCAGCTATTGAGTATTATATAAGGATGGATTTTTCCAAAGAAGAAGTTCCACATAACAGTTTTTTTTTGTGAGTTGAAATGCTAAACAATGTGGAAAGATCTAGAATATGTGATGGTTATGGCAATGGTGGGGATGCTAATGTAATTAAATTAGGATGATTTGAGTTGGTTAGATGAAGTTTAGCAACAGCTTGGCAAGGGAGTACTGCTTAAGATGGGTTAATCATGCACAGTTATATAGATCCCATTCAAGAGAGGGATCTAAAGTCAGCTGAAAAGGAAATGTTCAGGAGATTAAAGAAGCTTTATGAAATAGAAATATATTCTTTTGCTGTTTTTGGGGATGTCTTACATTCATTTGGCACGAAGCAAGCATTACTGATTAAATAACTTTGCTTGCTGAATTGTCCGTGCACCATATTGCTTGTGGGATGCTTAAATGAAGACCGAGTGTATGTGGAGTTGTATAGTCTGTATGAGTTCTTTTGAATGAAGATCTGTTTAGATGCACAGCAAAAGCATCATTTACAATCATTGAGGGAATTTTGCATATCAGTCTAGCTTATTAATTGACAAAGTCAAACATAATGTTTCTAAGAACAGTTTATAGTCATTGCTGTATTGGCATCCAACGTCACCCCAGATTCTTTCTTCTTGCATTAGTTCCTTTAATTACTTTGATCCATCCCATCTAGTGGAAAATGTTGTTCTAGGTTCTTCTGAGGAGTATATGCATTACCTTGAGTTTACAGGCATGTAGCTTCGCAGCATTGGCTCTTCTGGAAATCCAAAAACAGTTCCGTGTTTGGATACACTTGAGGTTTTGTTGAGTGCTGAGAATGGCCATAATGCCACTGTCATGGAGGGACTTTTTTCCAATCTCCTTGGAAGTCAGGAGGGATGCCTCAACATGAGGTGAACTCGAATTTGAACAGGGACCACAACATTGAAGGGTGACTTCTTTGTATGAAACTTAGGCTGGTGCTAAATATATTGTTTATGTGATTAGAGACATTTCAGCTGCTGACTGCTTTATGTTTAAGTAATGGATGTTTTATCATTATTGCTTTCTTTAGAGTGGGAAGGACTTTATCAAGTGCCTTATGCCAGGCTTAGGAAGCTTTTGTCCTCATAGAAGTCAGTTAACCAAAATGTTTAGGGTAGAGTGACATTTTTTGAAAAGCTTGCAGTTTTTCACTCTTCTAGGAGAAGTCTAGATCCTAGATTGGAAGATTATCATGAGAAAAGCTTGCAGTTTATCAGTTTGAGAACTTGCTATGTGTTTTGCTTCTTTTGCTATGGTCTTTATCATATATTGTCACAATATACAGCCAGGATCACCGAGCTGGTTCTGGATGGCTTACCTGCCGGTGATTGGTTCGGCACGGTGCAAGTTTGTACAATGCCATTCTGGTGCTTATTGATACAGGGAGTGCCAGAAGAGAGGGGGGGTTGGGCGTGGGCGTGGGCGTGGGCGTGGGCATGGGGTGGGGGGGGAAGACAGCGACTTACCTGGCTGGCCGGGCATGAGGACGGATGGGCTAGGATTTTGAAGGGGAGGGCGAAAGAAACAGGTGCAGGGCAGCGAAGAGTGAATAGAGAAAATGTGAGCTCTCGATTAGTCGATCCTTTTACACCAAATCAACCCCTTGAACAATGCTGGTAACTGACTGGTCTAGTTTGCTACACACTGAACTGGCTAGTTCGGCATGGTTCGTCAAACTGTGATGTATACGGTATGCTGCTTTCTTTATATTTTGTGATATTCTATTTTTAATTCTTGTCTTCATCTTTTTAGGAAACTTAGACATGCTTATTTTACTGAAACAAGAAGAAAACTGATGGCTTCTGCAGCTTGTTAAAATTTGTTCGTGTCTTTTACTTATTTTGTGAAGTACAAGCTTCTAGATCTATCTGCTATTATATGTTCCTGAAAGCTGTGTAATTGATCATATTGTTACTGTCACCAATATACACTTTTGAATGGTTAAAATCATGAAGCATTACATCTTATATCAAGTCATTGTCCATATGAGTGATCCAACATTGATTTATTTAATTTATTTCATGCTTGCACTCGTGACAAGCTCATTGCTCCTTCAATGCATCAAGTGGAGCAAATGTTAAGAGGCTTTTCTTTACCTTTCCAGGACACCAATCAGGAATTATAGAGAGTCTACAACTTTCCAAATTGAAAGGGATTCATCAGCAAGCTACAGTTTTCAAGAGTCCACATCTCCTAAGATGGCAAAATCACCCTCTCTTCAAAGAGCACATGGTTTTCATACATTTCGGCAGCAAGATTCCAGTTACAGCTCTAATGAATCACCAAAGGTCCACAGCCCACCTTCAGAGCAAATGGTGGAAAATGGGTTGCCCTTGGTGGCAGCAGAAAGAGCCCCATCCATCAAAAGACAGGACAGTTTCGAAATGAGATTGCCTGAGCTTCCCAAAATTGATGTTCATTCTGTACATCGACAGTCCTCAAATGCTTCAGACCCAGAATCACCTGTTTCTCCACTTTTGACATCTGATCCTAAAAATGAGCGTTCTCATTCGAAACATTTAGTCGTCCTCATAATCAGTTTGATGATATGCATGCTAAACAGAGGGAGGTGAAGGACTTGCAGCACCAAAAACTTCCTTCCTTTTGGAGGTTGGCAGAGCTTAGTTTTGCAGAATGGCTTTATGCTCTTCTGGGAAGCATCGGTGCTGCAATTTTGGTTCATTTAATCCACTTCTTGCTTACACTATTGCACTGATAGTGGCAGCATACTACAGAATTGATGTCCGGGATAGACACCATGAGGTGAACAAATGGTGCTTGATCATTGCATGTATGGGTATTATTACAGTGGTTGCCAACTTTCTACAGCACTTCTATTTTGGCATAATGGGGGAGAAGATGACTGAGCGAGTTAGAAGGATGATGTTCTCAGGTAATTGGTTTTATGTTTGTGTTGTAGAAAATTTCTTTTTGCGTGAAGTTTTACTATTTATGTTACATTATATGATAGTTTCACAGTAAACATGCAAGTCACCTGATCTGAAATTTTTTCCAGCGATATTGCGTAATGAAGTTGGATGGTTTGATGAAGAAGAGAACAGTGCAGATACATTATCCATGCGCTTGGCAAATGATGCGACATTTGTCCGTGCTGCTTTCAGCAATCGACTTTCTATATTCATACAGGACACTGCAGCAGTTGTTGTTGCCCTTCTTATCGGGATGCTGCTAGAATGGCGAGTGGCTCTTGTTGCATTGGCAACCTTACCCATCCTAATAGTTTCTGCTATTGCACAGGTTTGCAGTTGCATTTTATATAAAGACAGCAATCTTTGATATGGTTTTCAAATTTTAGTGCCGAGGGGATGTGTTAGAAACATGATTCAATATGAGATATTGATGGAGCTTCATTCTCTCAAAGTTTTATTTGATTCGCAGAATGAAAGTTAGTTTGCCTTCTAAGCTTATTTCATGGGTTCAATTACCTTCCAGTTAATCTGGTCACCTTTTCATGAGTCATTCTGAGAACAATTTGGGAGGACTGTGAGTTCAATGGTACATTCTGTGGCCATTATTAAGTTTGTGATTAGCAGTTAATTTTCCATGGCTTTATTTCTGCTTTGGGGACTTTGCTGAAGAGTGATTTAGGTCCCAGCGGGACGTCCCGTGGGACATCGGGACGGGATATCATCCCATGTGTTGGGACAGGGCCATCCCGCTAGCGTCCCAGCATCTTGATTGGGACGCCTTGGGACATCCTCTATCCCAAGTGTCAGGACGGGGTGGGATGGCGACGCATCTCGTTCCATGGAAAATCGGGACAGTTCCGTCCCATGGGATTTAAAACCTTCAAGTAACAGTCATGGCTAGGCTGTTTTGCAATAATTGTTGCATCATAATAATTTGGCAGTTTCAATTCTTGTGGAAATGAAATACTTTAGGCGTTGAGGATCATGAGCAGTGCAATTTTAGTTTTGGATGGGTTGACTGAATCTGTACACTTGGGCAGACAAATACATTCGAGTGGATTGAATTATCCTGTCAATAGAACTCATTCAGCACCAATATTCCTTCAGGGAATCTACTGACTACTATTCTTTTATTTACTATAAACCATTATGCTGCCTATGTTTCAGGGTTAAGGTGAAATAAGACCCCTTTTAACCCACCTCATCCAAATATTCTTGCTAAGCACCCTTTATCGACCTACTTTTCCCAGTGTAGACTAGACATCTTGGGTGGTAACATGACCACTTTTCCCCTTAACAATGAGTGCACTATACTTACCGTTGTAATATTTTTCTCTGGATTGAAGTGGGCTAGGGATGTTTTAATCCATTTGTTTGAGACACTTATTTTGCAACCAAAAGGAGCTTTAAAGGGGAAGGGTACTTTGAGGTATTTTTCTCACACATGCGACATGGCAAATGCTGGGTTAAGGTTAACTATATTTCTCAGTTAAATATTTTCACCTCTTATGAATAGATAAATATGTTTGCTGAAAATACTTGACATATTATGATAACGCAAAAAATCTAATGGAATATACAATGTAATGTCATGCAATAATTTATATCTCTGGCAATCATCTTTTTTGAATTTTTCTTTTCTCTTAACTGATTATCTAATACAACAATTTGACCACTTTGAGGTTTTGCTGGTGTTCTGTGCTCACTGTTTGCATGATGACTTGAAGTGTCAACATTATCTGCATTTGAGTTTTTTGCCAATGCATATAACGTCCCATAACATTCTGAACCTCCAATATGAGATCACATCAGGGTTATATGAGGGTATATTTCTCTCCTTCGAGTCTGGGAGTGACCATTTTTTTCTACTTGCAGAAAATGTGGCTTGCTGGGTTCTCCAGGGGAATTCAGGAGATGCACAGGAAGGCCTCTTTGGTCCTCGAAGATGCGGTTAGAAACATTTATACTGTAGTGGCATTTTGTGCTGGTAACAAGGTGATGGAACTGTACAGATTGCAGCTATATAAAATACTCAAGCAGAGTTTTTTTCATGGAATGGGCATTGGTTTTGCCTTTGGCTTCTCGCAGTTCATGCTTTTTGCATGTAATGCTCTTCTCCTTTGGTACACTGCAGTTTCTGTGAAGGATGACCGTCTCACGATATCTACGGCACTTAAAGAGTACATAGTCTTCTCTTTTGCCACTTTTGCTTTGGTGGAGCCATTTGGGCTTGCTCCTTATATTCTCAAACGGCGGAAGTCCCTCACATCAGTATTTGAAATCATTGACCGTGAGCCGAAGATTGATCCTGATGATAACAGTGGCCTTAAACCTCCTAATGTTTATGGAAGCATTGAGCTCAGAAATGTTGATTTTTGCTACCCTACGCGCCCTGAAATGATGGTGCTTAGCAATTTCAGTCTTAAAGTCAATGGGGACAAACAATAGCAGTGGTGGGTGTTTCAGGATCTGGGAAGAGCACAATAATTTCTTTAATTGAGAGATTCTATGATCCTGTTGCTGGGCAAGTTTTGTTGGATGGTCGGGATTTGAAGCTGTTCAACTTGAGATGGTTGCGGAGCCACATGGGTTTGGTTCAACAGGAGCCCGTTATCTTTTCAACAACCATAAGAGAGAACATTATCTATGCAAGGCACAATGCAACAGAGGCCGAGATGAAAGAAGCAGCAAGAATAGCAAATGCCCACCATTTCATCAGCAGCTTGCCACATGGTTATGATACACACGTGGGAATGAGAGGGTAGACTTGACACCTGGGCAGAAACAGCGGATTGCCATTGCTCGGGTCGTGCTGAAAATGCTCCCATTTTGTTGTTGGATGAGGCCAGCTCTGCAATAGAGTCTGAATCAAGTAGAGTGGTGCAGGAGGCCCTTGACACACTAATTATGGGAAACAAGACAACGATTCTTATTGCACATAGAGCAGCAATGATGAGGCACGTGGATAACATCGTGGTCCTAAATTGTGGCAGGATAGTTGAACAGGGTACCCATGATTCCTTGGTGCAGATGAATGGTTTGTATGTTAGATTGATGCAACCTCATTTCAGTAAGGGCCTTCGTCAGCATCGACTCGTCTAGGTAGAGGTTCCTTCGGTGGTGTCTGTAAATTATTTCAGTATGGGCTTGAGTTCTCTTTCACCCATTTTCCATTGCTGGGAATGTCAATACTGCCACCCTGTCAGTCGATGAAATCTATTGTCGTGGCGATTTGCATGTAGAATGGGTGAAATGGAGAACTGACGGGTTTGTAACACGGTTGATTGTGGTGGCTGGGGGTGGTTGACAATTGGTTAAATGTTAGAGTTGATAGGACCGTGAAATGGTTGTGGTGTTTGGTGGACAATGAGCAACCGAGGCGGCATGTTGGAGTGGTTGTGTTATGCATTCTTTTGGAGGCTCGGAC
The DNA here is from genome assembly GCA_000441515.1 of Elaeis oleifera. NCBI lineage: Eukaryota > Viridiplantae > Streptophyta > Magnoliopsida > Arecales > Arecaceae > Elaeis > Elaeis oleifera. The sequence continues at coordinate 1,697,153 of KE504637.1, read as the reverse complement.
ACTCTTTCCTGGGTTTATGCTGCCTCCATTGTGTATTAATTTGTTAATCAAAAGGCAGAGCTATAATATTTTCCCCCCTCAGAGCTGCTATCTACCAGTTTCACTTCTTGCAGGTTTGAAATTTTTGTCTATCTACAGCTTTGTTATTTCTAATCTGTGTATGAGCTTGGGGGTAAAAATCAAAAATGGTCAGCAGGCTATGTTACCTTGTTCTGCTAACGTCAACACATGTTATCTGGTTCTGCTAAATCCGCTAATGTCAGCATGCTTCGGCGATAAATGTATGTCGTGAGACTCCACACACCACCACCCCCCCCCTCCTTTTGTGATGGCTAATATTTAGAAATTTAAAGCTGCAGATTGGAGTGTATCTCGGTATGTAGGTGAAGTTACTTCAAGTGACATATTTTATAGTGTGAAATTGTAATTTGAAGTATAAATTTAGGGGATGTTTGGTTCACAATCAAAATCAGAATAGGAATAAAATTTAGAATGATTAAATTTTTTGAAGCATTTAGATTGTGTTAGAATCGAAATCGAAATGAAAATTAAATTTATAGAAAAAAATAGAGATTGAGTTCTATATAAGTAGAATTATTTTCATTTTATTTAAATTTAATTTATTTATTTAAATAGAAATCAGAATGAAATTTTTTTTTTTTAACCAAACAGTTGAAAATGGAAGTTATTATTTTAATTTTGAATTTGATTTTAGATTTTTATTTTTTCAATTAAACACCTCTTCAAGTCATTACTGTCCGGATCTGTGTAGAGTCAAATTTTGTTTATCTGGTAGTATATTATATTTGGGTAATAGAAGTTATTTTATCAGTCGGCTATTTATACGGAGTCGCAGAAGAATCAAATACTAGCCTAGGTCCAGCAGCTATAGGTCCCGGCTGGTTTGGGGTCCCGTGATTGGTGGCCCATACCTGACCAGGTCAGGATCTGGACCATTTCCCCTCATGTCAATCAACTGAGGTCAGCGGTTAATCTTGGGTAACCTAAGATTTGGTTAACTGAGGTCAATGGTCAATTTTAGGTCATATAAGATTCGACCTCGGACTTATTTGATGATGCTGTAGTTATTGGCCACTGCAGTTAGGCATTTAAAAGTTGTTTTTGGGCAAAATAAAATAGTCAAAAAAGACAAATATCCCAAAATGACCGATTCTTTGACCGAGGCACTTAAGTACCACGGTACAAAACAGTCATATAGCACAAGTTCTTGTCGCTAATAGCTAATATGAAAAAATAAATAAAATAACAATTATTTACATATTTTACCAAAAAGAGAAGATTACACTAACATACTTTTGTAACTTATCTATTACGTTAACTCATCATGCATGTGTGTATATATATATATATATATATATATATATATATTATCACAATTTTTAGCTATGGAGTTATCATCTTGCATCATAATATTTAGCAGGAGCTCTTGTAGATGACCCTCATAGCCAACATCAACCATGATGAACAGTATGTAATCATTTGTTGTTACAGCTTTGTCAAATTTCCATCATTTTTTGCATGTATTTGGTACATGGCTTATATGTAAGCATTCAACTGAGTATGCCTATCTTTTCTGCCGAGCTTCAAATGTATATGATATATCGGAAATGCATGAGCTTGGTTGAATACCACATTTGTACCCAAGAATTTCTATGCAACTCCTTAGAAATATGTTTGGGAAGATAATCAACACCTATGGTAGAATCAATTACTACAAATGCATCAAGCTCAATTTCATTTCCCTTGTTCTCCTCTTTGATACTAACCTCTGTTGGAAAAGAATAGGGATGATAATTTAGTCAATTCTATGGATCTTGATATATCACTCGATGATTGAACATTTTGAAAAAATTTCGTAACAGATATCACATCATCATCTGTGTTATGTCATTTATGAGTATTGATGTGTCATTCAGTGATTTGAGATTTTCGAAAAAAATAGCACTTATTATATCATCACCCATGCCATATCAACAAATAAAAATTTCATCCGTTATGGTATATCATTTTCATCAAATATTTTTCATTATGCAAGTATCGTTTATCGCTAGATAGGATTTTGGTAAGAAAAATGGTCAGAATTTGAAGAAAAGATTATATTAAAATGATTCAAAAAGTATGAAGATTAAACTTTAATTTTTATAATTTAGATATCTTTTAAAAAATAAATTTAGTTCAGATATTAGAAACATAATTTATTATTTTATTGACAACATTGCTGCTGAGGCTCAGTTCTTGTGATGCAAAGGATGCGGGAACAGTTTCTCCGTCCAAATGGTTTAAGATAATGGTAATCATAACACAAGCAATATGCGAAAAAACAGTGTTTATACACACTAAGAAAACCATAATCGCTGTCAATAGCAACTCAAACTCAGCAAACAATTTTGTTCCACTGGAATTCATATTTCATATGTCTAATACCTTGAAAGAATCTGCTACCACTTTGAGCTTGTCTCGGAGTCTACTCCATCGTCTCTCGTTTGCACCTACCACCAGTGTGTAGTACCGACCTTCCGAAAGTTTAAACAAAGGAAGTAGTCATTTGGTAGAAAATGCTCATGTTATTCGTCAAATCATACCACAATTTTAGATCATAAGAAATTGTGAAGTTGGGTTTGTAAATCAGAAGTTCATGGTAAAAGCTTCTCATATGTGAAATCGAGGAATTTTTTGGTCATTTTCCCTCCATTGACCTTCCGAAAATTTAATCAGAAGAAAGTAGCCATTTGGTAGAAAATGAAAGGAGATTGTCGTAGTAGTACATACCATTGCCAATTGCTATGGTTGCAAATGCGGTTCGGGAAAAGCCTGAAGATGCAAGTTCATACTCGAATGTCCAGTAGTTCTTTCCAGCAATTGTACGCTGCATCAGGTGGAAACAAGAAGGATTGATGAGGATGTGGTAAATGGATGAAATATTCATCATCAATTTATTCCTCTTAGTTATTAGTTTATTTGGTGGAGCTTTGTTAATGGACTGACAACATCTTCCTGAGCCGGGAAAACATTCTATGCAATACAAGTATAACTCTCATATGTTTACATGTGTTTTGGGAAAAAGTCGAAAGTTTCAGTTCCGCAGTATCATTTTGTATTTTCTCTCCTTGATTTAGTGTCTCTGAATCATGCATACCAGGAAGACTACAACAAAAGTGAAGTGGAATAACATGGCTGGTGCAAGCATCAACTGCAACATGCCCAAAATCATCAAGAAAACCTCTAAAATAATAATGAGAAACAACAGGGATGGGTGTCTTGGAAACTAATATGTTTCTTGATTTTCTGATATATGTCTCACAGTTCAATTTGTTTTGAACAGTACATAAACAGCCTCTAATTTGCAATTAATGAATTAATATTAAGTGACATTTTAAAATAATCCAATCTACTAAAGAAATCAGCCACTCTGGGGTTGACAAATATAAAAACCAGATAGTTTTATGCAAATGCAAAATGGAGTTATGCATAGCTTTCTCAAAGGTGACTAGGAGAAAAACAACCTTAATTATGTGTTGTAATTAATTGCTCTGCATAGTTTATACTAGGAGAAACATGATTTGAAGTAGGTGGAAGTAGAAAACCTTAAACTGTTTCGACTATATGGATTTTTATTCTCAAAAGACAAGAGCATGTGGATTTTGTGTTTTGTCAATATGTACCCACAAGTAGAAAACCATACTTTTAGGGATTCAATGCTCATTCTCTCATGTGCCGACAACAATATTAACTTACAATAGGTTTTGCTAACCTTACTATGATAGCACAAGCATCTAGAAGAATAACAAGCATATAACGGCTATCACTGCAAAGAGTCGTATATGGCAAGTTCAAAGCACAAAAATGAATCAGGTACCATGTAAGAATTAAAGAAACAAACCTCCTGCATATCATATATTGTTGGTATCTGAGTTGGTGCAGCATATACATTTTTAACCAAATCGAATATGACCTGTTGAGCATATCAAACCTTGTCAGTAACAAATGCATCTTAGCAAGCACACTAAGTGATTCCAAAGATAATAATTTTCTGGGCATACTTAACCCATATTACAAGTGAGATTTGTGCTACTGAACAGCCTTTGGAAGAAAAGAACTCAAATAGATGAGATACACCTGACGTTTATGTCCTACATACAAAATTATTATCTGTTTGATTAGCTTTAAAGGACCCATAATATTACCTCTTCCATAGGACCCAAATCATGAACATCATTTTTATTTGTGGGAATAAAACTGACTCTCACATGTTGCAATGCTGCAAAGCGATCTTTGAATGCTGAATCATGACCCCCAAAGTCAAAGTCCTATATGATATTAAAAGGAAAAGCATAAAAGACAGAATTTAAATCATTTTTCATAATAATTTGAAGATCGAATATTTGCACATCCATTGCATGACATACCCTCCAATCTGATGGGTAAACATATGAATATCCATCTGTAAAATCTACAAAGCTTGATAGCCCTTTGGTACTCCTGCAATCTTGAATAAATTATATCAGACCCTACAGGGAAGAGCTCTCTGAACATACTTAAGATATTCCTTCTTAAAATTATTAGAAAAAAAAAGGACTATGAAGCCATTTGATGAAAGTGACATATTTACATTTTTGATGCAACATATCATCCCAAGGAACAAGAGTAAAATGAAAATTCACTTCTTTTTTTGAGAGAAAATGATGACTAAGAGCCCACAAAAATGCCCACTACAAACAGGGAAACCATGATGTTACCTTCAGCAGATGCAAATCTTGCAGGGAACAAACTAGTGGCCACTGCCCCAACACCAACTAATATTAGTCTTCTCTTCGAGCAGTCTGTAAGTCACCATACAAAGTTTGAAATCAGAAATTGTTTTTAAAATTGTTTCTCAAACTCTAAATATAGAACAATCTCTGGCATTATCAACATGTTGGATCTTAACGTCAGCAGATTTTATCTGAATGAGACTTGAAGCATCTAAATTAATGACTGATTCCACCAATAAATTCATGTAGATGAGGGACAACTAACAACAAAAGTAGTAATCTAACATATACCATCATTTACAAGCCTCTTCACACTTCACAATTAAGAAAAAGCAAAAAAAATCAAAAATAACAAATGACTATATAGTCTTAGAACTGTTGAATCCAGTGTGGTGGGGAAGATATACCAAAAAGTGTCGGATCCAATGTGGTGGGGAAGATGTACAGTAAAAGCTCTAGGCAATTAAAATGAAGAAGAATAAAATTTTGAGATTTTTCATTTAGATTAGTTGAGAGGCTCTGACTCTAGAGGAGATCTTGCTGCCACTTTGCTGATTGGTTGCTCATGGTGCTCTTCCAAGATACAGTGACTACTCGGTCACCTACTACACCTTCTTAACAGTATACTGCACCAAGATTTAGTTGCAAACTTGTAACACTTGCTTGAAGGAGATATTTAGAAAAGAATATATATAAATCATGAACATGAAAGAGATAAAAAGCACTAATACACACATGCGTGCGCATGCACGCGCACACATACTATCAGGATCAGTGGCACGGTCTGATCCCATTTGATGGGAAAGGAAGGCCAAACAAGTTCAGAACAAACTCTGTCTCAGGTCAAACGAGTGTATCCATCGAAGGATACCAGTGCATACAGAGGATGGTATCACTGCATATGACCCAAAACCAATGCACATATACCTGGAACAGAAACAATGGAAGTGGTTCTCTTTCCCTTCTATGTACGAATAATGGTATACAAAATAGTGCTTGCAAGCAACTGGAAATCACCAATGGATAAAAGACCAAGTTTTATGTGGAAATCCCAATAGGAAAACCAGGAATCAAGTCCAAATCTCGACCATCTCCAAGAAATAATGCGGTTACAAGTTTTTCTTCTTGGCCAAGGCAAAGATCACATTATCAAGAACTCCCCTCCTGGACCACAACATCAAGAGATACCTCTCTTGGCTCCCAACAACAAAAGATACTACTCTTGGATCACCATCTCTCTAGTGCAGACCTAAAGGCTTCCACACATCAAGAGACAACAACACTTGACGTACACAAGGGATTCTTCACCACACAAAAGTGGATTAGGGTGGATCGACACAGATGGAGCTTCCCAAATCAATGACCTTAGATTTGTTGATAGGGCTTCACAAATCCGATGCCATCTCCTTCTTACCTTCTTCTTCTCTTCCTAAAGCTTTGGGACTGCTAGGACTTCCTCCACCAAGGTCTCCTAGTAGGAAGAGTGCCTTCCAAGTGTATGGCTGATTGTATGCGTCGCACATCCAAGAAAATCTTATGGTTTCCTTCTTCACAGAAAATCAAATAAACATAGACGCATAATGAGCATTGCACCGATTCATGATGGATTCCAACAGTTACTTATTGTTAGACATTAGATGAGTATAACTTGTCAGCTATAGTCTTGGTTGGCTCTTACACCATTATTAATTTACACTAAGTGTTCGCTAGAACGCAAATGCACAAGCTGCAGTATATTGGCAGAGAACGAGTAAGAGAATTGCACTGGGAGAACCTCGGAGACAAAGAAGTAGAGGAGAGAAAATGGATGCCAAACACTTCAGGGGCCATGGTACCATTGAAACAGAGACCAAGCAAGTCTCCTTTGCCTACACCCATAACATCTGAGGGAAAGGAAAGCCACTGCATCCTTTTTCAGATTAGTGTATCATGGTGTACAGATCCTCTGTCATAATCCATTTTTCATGGGATTCCATTATTATATATTAACCAAACATAAAACAAAAAAAAAAACAAAACAAAACAAAACAAAACAAAAACCATCCAAATTTAATTCAGTGATGAGTAACCTACCCTTTCGTTCGTCAAGAAATCTCTTGAACTTGCCTTGATAACAGATGAAGGAACCACCGTCGAACGGCTGCTTACGGCCGAGTTCAGCATTGCAAACTAAGAGAAATATCAACAAGTTAATTGGATTGAAGGACTTAATATCCAAATTTCTCATGTAAGCGGCTAAGATATTCAAAGAAGTAGATGAGAAAAAGAAGGCGCACTTGGTTGGGAAGAGAAGAGACCCAGCTCCGCAGTGTTGCCATCTCAAAGCAATCAGCCAGGCCCGGGATAATGGTTAGCAATTAAAGCCCACAGAACGCTCTGCAATCAAAATAAAATCGAACCAGAGGTCTCCATTAGAGAAGTACTTGAGAAAATTTGAGTGCTCAGCTCTCTTTTATCTCCGACGTTCTTCAAATAGCGAGCATATATACACCTTTGCTGGGTGAACGCTACGTGCTCCAGGTCACCCTCTTATCCCCGAGCATGGGTTTTCTCTTTTCTAATTTTGGCCTTTTTTTTTATTTTTTTAAAGTCTCGGATGCCTCGTCCACGCTCCACACCCGGGTTGCAATAAGGAGTCTTAAATTCTTTGTTTAGTGCGAAGCTTCGCGTTTCTCGTGCAAAAGCCCAAATTCTCAAACCAGATGGCACGCTACGATTGGTGCAAACTCCAAAAAGTAGTCAAATACAAGATTAGCATAAGTGAGACCAGGAAATTTTTTATACGCATATCATGGATAATTGATTGCATTTACTTTGCTAATAATGCTTGAATGTCAACTAAATGCTGGAAATTGATCGAATCCAACACATTTGATTATGGATGATTGAATGATCTGATATAGCTTCATCGTTGATTATGCATTAAGACATGTAAAAAGTTTATCTCGGGGAAAAAAACAAGGTCACATGCATTGCCCATAATTGCTTGCAAATTATCAAGCATATGTGCTCCAGATATAATCGTTATACATATTGCTGCACTATCATGGTGCTATATCACACCATCAAATGATCTAATATGTGTCGGTAGATGATTAGTCATGTTTTAGATTTAGATACTAGCATTTTTTGTCATTCATGTTTCAACAACTGCAATGGACTTATTTCTCTCTTCTTGAACTATGCACCACAATGTTATGGCTAGAAGTAGACTTGTGCTGGCCTAATGCTCATCAAACTCCGCTAACATTGAGTTAGGTCATGGGTTAGGTGCAAAGAAATTTAGATTGGATCATATTCAAATATAAAAATAAGATCCAAGAAAATTTAGACCGGGCTTAGATCATTTCTGGATTCTCTTGATGTGCTTTCCCAGGCACCCCCCTTAACCCTCCCTCCTCGACTTCTTCCTCCACCCGAACATGAGTCTTATCTAGGCCACCTACATGTCCGGGCAACAACAACTGTAAAATCACAATGCTAATCTTAATTCTAATCCCAACCGTATCCTCTCTAGCCTCACTTTAATTACACAAAATTTCTTTCTCAGAACCAACCTTGATGAGTGCAACCTTATCTCCACCAACTACATCTTCGAGTCTTAGGTCTCTATGGTGGCTCCTGCAACTACCTTTCTATTGGCCTAATTGAGTAGACTCGGGCTTAGCTCGGGTGAGTTTTGTAAAACATCAAATCTAAGCTCGACAAAAAGTTGACAAAAAAAAAAAAGGGACCGGGCTAGGGTAAGGGCTTGGCCGGCCCAGCCCAGGCCATTTCCAGGCCCCACTACTATCCCGATCTACTGGTCAAAACGCACCGGTCCTCAACTTCTACCGCCGGTGTCCGCTAGCGACCGACGGGTACAAAGATGAATCCTATCTTTCTTCTCTCCCTTTTCTCCTGTTTTCCATTCCCATCAAACCCTAATTCCCTCTCCTAAATTCCTAAATCCCTACCCCTTCTTTCGCCCGTCTGCTATCCTTATACCCCGCCATGGATTCCGATCCTCGCCCTCCTCCCGACGACGGCTCTGCCGATCCCAACCCTAACCCTAGGCCGGAGCCCGACCCAAACCCAAGCCTGAAGAATCCACCGTAGAGGAACGGCTGAGTTCTCTGACCGTGAAGGATTCAGGCAATGCCGCCGGCTGTGGACCGCCTGCGAGCAACGGATTTCTGCCCGCGGATTTATATGCCGGCGGTGAGATTGAGGAAGAGGTGCCTCCGGTTGCTTCGTGTTCGGCTGATGAGATTGATGGTGCTGCTGGAGAGGCCTGGGGGTCGTCGTCCCACGGCGGCGTGTCTTGGAGGGAGAGCTCGGAGCAGGACGAGGACGCGCCACCTAGCCCTAGCAGCAGTGGGTATGCTGGAGAGAGGGGGAGCAGTGGAGAGAGTGGGATCGAGGAGGTCGATGATGGACGTTCTTCCCTGGATGATCGTAGCCGTGGAAAGAGCATCGTGATGAGGTGAGTGCTGCAGTTCTCTGCTTCTTGTTCTGTGGTTTTTGAATTTTGGCTCAAGGATACCTGGAATTCGGTGGTTGCTGAAAGCTTGATAGTTTGTTTAGACCGCGCAGAAAGCACTACTTTGATGCTCCCTCCTGTCATCTTTATTTCTCTAGAATGTAGCACCAGGAAGTCACGATAACGTTGTTATGAATGACTTTTGAAAATAGGTAGTTAAATGCATAAAAGTATTACAACTTTACGGGATTTTGTCCACCCGAGCATTGTGGATAATGACATGGAAATAGTCCTACTTCATCAGGATCTAATACATAGCTACTGTGATGCCCTGGACAGCTGTTTTAGCCAGGCACTCAATGCAAGAGCTGAAACATTCATACATGCGCGCAGAGGAACATAGTATGAAGTATTTAGTGTCTTATATAAATGTTGACTCCAGAGGTGGAGGTTTTGGAGCCTACTTGAAAGCGGACCATCTCAATTTTGCATTCTAGGAGAAGAGTGATATTGGTTAAGTTAATGGAGTTTCTTTGTTAATAAGTAGAACATTGAACATCTGTACTGTAAGCGTTTGTCTTTCCTATCGTGGGCTTGCTTCCATCTTGCATGGTTGTGTCTGCAGTCATAAGTATTTTGGAAAAGGGATTTTCTAGCTTCTATTCTTTTTATTTTTGTGTTTTGGCCGGTGAAGTAAACATGGTTGTGGGATATTCAAATGCAACAGTAAAATTTTAGTGAATGAACAGTACTGGCTTATATCCATCTTTAAATTCAATTAGTCAATGTTGCTAACAGAAGCTGAAATCACCAGATTATTTGAGGGGCATGGAGACAGGATACAGCTGTAAGCATTGCACATTATCAAAATTATTAGGCTTGTTTGGTGGTATTCTTTTGATATTTTTGATTCTAAGCTGTCTGACATTAGTTTGGTTCTATAAGGAAGGGGAATAATTATGGTGCTCTACTAGTTTCTGCCTTGATCCAATGACTTCAGCGAATCTATGAAAAGAGTGTAGTTTAGGGCAAGATAGAATCAGTATCTCTTCTTCCATCTAGTTCCTCTCAAAATGATTCATACACTTTGGTATTGTATCTGCATATGCTTAATTACTGCTTCTTGTTTACCTAGTGGTGTAAGTTCTTTTGCTGACTTCATCATATGGATTAGTGCTAAGCAGTCATCAGAAACATTTAGGTTCAGCCACTGGCTCAGACATGGTTTTGTGCAAAATCCTCAACCAGGGAATGATTTGCCAGTTCCTTTCTTTTATCATGCTTTGTAGGCTGAGAAGAGTCAAAAGAATATCATCATATTCTGACAACTCTTGTTTTCTCCCTTATTATTAAAATTTTGCTGTTTGTGATCACTGATGTGCATGCTTATAAGCATGGGAATTTTGTCCTTCTTCTTCTTCTTTTTCTATTCATGTTTTGTAAGTTAAGGTTTTTATATATTTTTTTCGGCATGCTTTGGCAAGTGGAAACATAGCTAATATTTCCTTTATCATTTATGCTCAAGTAGGTGAGTAATGTATGTGAAATATGTGCTCATCCCTGAGTTTGTTTCAGATCATGTTATGTTCCAGAAAGTATTTCAACATGCATGTATTGAAAGCTGGTGTAGTAAAATTGATAGCTGCAGCTGAAGAAGACTTGCACTTGAACAGTGAGTACCCTTGGCAACTAGGGGGTTTTCCACACAATATCATATGTTTTTTTCTTTTTTGATTGTGGCTGTTCATAGTCTGTGGTTGATCTTTGGCCTTCTTGTAATGGAAGTTGTGGCCTATATATTGAGAGAGGAAGAGGCAATTTTTGCTTTATTGGTCATCTGTTCTCTAGTAACTCATGGCAATATGGCCTTGGATTTAGTAATGATTATTGGCTTTCTTTAATTTTGCCTGATTTCTTATTTTTCTTGGTGTTCTTTAGACAAGTTGATTATATCTCGTTGGACAAAAATGTGCTTTGCTAATGTTCTTAAAATGATAGTAAGTGAACACTTTCATGCTAATGCTTACATTTCTCTGCTCATTTTGCTACCCTTGATGTTGACTATCTAGTCCTAATTGAGACCTTACAGGATATTTAATAGTGTTTTCACTGTAATCTTGAACAGTCACTTGATGCCACTGGCAAGCTACTTATATGCTTCCTATTTACTTTGGGTGGACTTAAAGGTGGTGGGTCATAAAGTTAAATGCTCATAATATGCATTCTTATAGTTATCCTTTCATGCAGTTAATATCCTTTGATATTGTTCTCAAAATAATCCCTTCATATTCCTCTAAAAGATCCTCATATGTTTGCCTAGAATTTCTTAGCTTAAGCTCACTTAAACCAATGAGTTATTGCTTTTCAGAACAACTGTCATATACTGTGATGGTGGCATTTGCAGTGTTTTGAAACTGGCTGTGGATGGAACTCTGTGCTAGATTTATTGATTCTCATCATGCTTATTCCAATTTCTAGTCTGCTAAAGTTATTGTCGTGTGTCTAATTGACAGCGGATGAAGTACAAATGTTATTAAATTTTATCATTTGCATGCACAAGTTATTTTTATATCTTTATCGTCATTTTTTTTAGTAAGTCAACATAAGGTTACTTTAATCTTCTCGTTCTTCATCAATGTGGTTTGTGCCCCAATTTTTTGAAGCTTCAAGGTTCTGACCTTGAACAAATGCATACTAACATGTTGGTTCTTATCACCTTGTAAAAGAGCCTCTATTCTGAAATTTGTTCTTGTAACACTTGATGTCTATTTGAAGCGCAGGATGATGCTTCAGTTTCATGGAGAAAACGGAAGAAACACTTCTTTGTGTTGAGTCACTCTGGGAAACCAATATACTCAAGGTAGACTCAGATTTTAGTGCTAACATAGTTTCATATTTACTTATTTTTACAATTGGGACAAAGAACAACATGGTTCAATAGATATAATACATCTTGATTTTTTGAAAATGTTGCTCTTCTTATGTAACATCTTGCTGCACTTTCAGGTATGGAGATGAACACAAACTAGCAGGATTTTCAGCAACCTTGCAAGCTATAATTTCTTTTGTGGAGAACAGGTATGCTGCTTTATCCAGCTTGTGTGGGAGCTGACCAGCAATCCTTATCCTATTTACTTGTGGTTGGCAACCCATTTCTTAGACATTATGTTATTAGGATGATCTAGTTAAATTATGTACAAGATGGACTAATGCAGTGTTCTGTTTATCTTTTTATGCAGTGGAGATTGTGTCAAACTTGTAAGAGCTGGTAACCATCAGGTCAGCTGGCCTTTCTCACCTGCAGTAATCGATCACTGAAATCTGGTTATTTGTCAGTAGCAGCTATTTTGTTCTTTGTGTAAATGGACATCAAATGGAGCTTTACATGTCATACTGATATATCATCCGTATACTTCGAACAGGAAAAAAATCTTTTGAATGATTGGGGCAATATTTGAAAATTTGAACTTTTCCAGCTTTGTTTAATCTGTTTGTTTGGTAAAATGGCAAACTGTGAAGTTTTTATATGTACCATAGAAACATTTAAATAAATTTTATGTTCAGCCCTTTTCTTTTTTTAATCCTTCACTGGCCCTGGGGCCTGATTTAGGACTTCTTGCTAGAATTTATGATGCCCTGGGTCATTGAAGGTGGTACCACACTATTTGATAGCTTGAGGGTTGAAGTTTATTTTGTAGAATCTGGAAGGATGCAGATAGACTAATATTTCATGCTAATGATTATATTAACTTTGGACAATTATAGATTAAATATTTTATAGTCTCATGTGGTGTAGGTTGCAGATATTACAGTTGCACTTTTCTGTAGTTTTTTTTTTTTTGGGTTATATATTCAGGTAGTTTTCTTGTGAAAGGTCCGATATATTTAGTTTGCATAAGCTGTACTGAAGAGCCATATGAGGGATTGAGGGGACAATTAGAGCTCATCTACAGTCAGGTACTAATAATATGGTATGATTTAGGAGGCATTATTTAGAAATTTAATAAACATAAGCATTTACTTCTTTTGGACTTTTCCCGGTATTATATCCATTTTATGTGCCTAGACATCTGCGGCAATACATTTCTATTGATCCCATTGCCTTTTTGGTCGTGATATGGATGCAGATGCTGCTTATCTTGACCAAGTCAGTTCATAGATGTTTTGAGAAAAATCCAAAATTTGATATGACTTCCTTGCTGGGAGGAACAGATGCTGTTTCTCCTCTCTGATTCATTCTTTCAGCTGGTTTGTATTCTTCATTTTCTGTTGCTGTAAATATGGATTTGTGGAAGTTTAAACTTTATCTAACTGGTCCACTCAATTTCTATTGGTAAAACTACTTCAGGCGAGTCATTTATTGGGTTTGAACGAGTCATTTTCCTTTGATGCCGATGCTCCTGAAGCAAATAATTAGGAGTACCTACAACTACTAGTCATAATTTAGTTTTTTTTTAATGAACTAAGGTCTCAGTTTCCATTTTTGCATGGATGTTGAAATTAGTATATAGTAATTAAAAGCTTAAACGTGCTGATAATTTGAAGACTATGGAGGCAATGAACCAAAATAAGAGAAAATTAAAAGCCTGATTAGGTGAATTATGCTAGGGGAATGTGGATGTGCGAACATATGCACACAATGATTTTTCCTTTGTTAAGAAAGTAATATCATCACCAATGTGCTTTATTGATTTTTTTCAGGATGCACTTCATGACACCTGTCATGTAAATTTTAATGCCTAACTTCTTGTCAATAGACTGGGGATGTTCCTTTGAGATTGGGCCTGTTGACAATCACACAATTCTTTAATGATCAATACCAAACATGAAAATTTTGGGGAAATATTGGCTTGTATATAAATCAGGAGATGAAAACTCTTCTCTAGGATTCTCGTATCTTTCCTCCTACATTTGTGGATAGGTCCTGTATATCTTGCATGGTAGCCAATAATAAGCACTGCAAAGATATTGTGTGTGGAGAGGATACGTATTGGAAAATCAACAAAACATCATTGCATAATTGACAGGGCTTATCCCATTTGGCAGCTACTGGCTAGGTCCTATGGGTGGTTTCTCATATGGCATTTGATGGAACACCTAGGTAAAAGGGTTCATCAGGAATGAGTAGCATGAGAATGATCATCAAATTGCCTATGCAGATGAGTAAACATACTTGGTTTATGGATTATATTTGGTGGTGCAATAAAGAGCTTAAAATCACCAAGTATATTAGTTAAAGAAACAATTATGTCATAAGTGTGTTGGCACAAAAGCTCATGATAGAGCAGAATCACAATGTGTAAATTATTCTTGACGTCAGTTTCTATCCTTCTCAGGAATCCTGCCACATTTCTTCATGCATATACATGCCTTCCTCTTGCTTATGGAACAAGACAAGCAGCTGGTGCTATTTTGCAAGATGTTGCTGGCTCAGGGGTTTTATTTGCAATGTTGATGTCTAAACACAAGGTTCATCCAAAATTTCTTGTTCAGTATCTGAAAATTGAGACACTTTTATCAAGGATTTACTTTTAGTTACCATGCAGTTCCAAGTGTTTAAGCAAGATCTCATCATGCCAGTGTCTTTGGTATTCTTTCACCATTGCCAATAGATGCCTGAGTAGTAATTTAGTTGGATAATGATATTAACAGATACACATGGCTTTTATATGTGTCTGCACCATCTGCATACTTTTAGCACTACTCTTGCCCCAAGCTTGTGCTTGCAGCTTGGGTGGCTTTCACGTGTCATCTTAATATGATGTGAAATATTAGATCTATTTTTCTGAAACAAGACATTCCAATGATACATCAGATGGAAATATCGCTATGTTGTTTGGCCTGATATATGGTGCTTTTATGTCACTTGATTATACAATATTTAAAAGAAGAGTATTTTAGATTGTGATCTCTACTGCAACACAAACATGGAATATCTCGTGCATTTTACAAGTGGTCCTATGTTTAGATGATGGTGGTGTATCATCGAGCATGTTCCTCTTCTAGAGGCCTGTGGATGACGTATCCCAGTGAAGGAATTTTAAACAAAGCCTGTCCTTCAATATCATTTAATTGATCTTGTTCATTTCATCATCTTGTCCGTCATCTCTTTAGATTAAGTTGCCTTTCCTTTTCTTTTGTTTTGTTCTTTGTTTTTGTTTTTTTTTGTTTTGTTTTTTGTTTTTTTTTTGGTGGAAACGGGGAAATACCCAAGTTACTTCTTTCTATTATATGTACAAGCCATGGCATCAGTCATTACAATTACAATGAGATCAGGGTTAACCATGTCAGTCCACAGAAACTCAGCATTCATGCCAAGAGCATGTCCGGCCAACCAATCAGCTGCCTTGTTTCCGTGTGAGAAATCTGAATTATTAAGTTTCCTATTGCAATTCGTTATTGTTACTGGACATGCTTGATCTCATGGGCCTCAGTTATTTGTTTTTCGGTTATTTATTGTGGAACCATTTTAGAAGCCACTACATCAATAGGAATTGGTTTGTTTAGTTCTTTTTTGCTTGACACAGCCATCTTTTGATTCAACTTGTTTAAATTTGAGTTGCAACTTAAAGATTTTGCTTCTAAATGGAGCCCTACAATATTGTCATGTATATCTGCTTCAAGGCATTCATTGTAATTTTTTTCGATCTTATCAACAATTGGTTAATTGACTAGCAACTCTTGGTGTATGTAATGACAATATTCTGTATGTGTTGTTATCATCAAAATCTTATTGACCTGTTGGGAAAACTTAATGAGATGAAATGTTTCTAATATTTTCTTTCATGGGTAACATGTGCCTCCTCTACTTGGTCAAAGTTTGGATTATCAAAGTTGATTTCGGGAAAATGGTGCACTGCTTTTTTCTATTATAAACTATTGATTAAGTTACTCTCTTGTGATCCAAGAGATATTCTTGCTCTCTCATTCGTTTGCTGGTGTGATGTGCCTGTATCTTAAAACCGCAGGTTGTCAGCCTTGTTGGAGCACAGAAGGCCTCTCTTCATCCTGATGACATGCTCTTACTTGCCAACTTTATATTGTCTTCTGAATCATTTAGGTAACTAAATAACTTGTTTGGAAAATTTGGTATTATTTAGAAGATCTAGCAGGAGATAGAAAGAATTATATGTTTGGTAAATCAAGTAAGGATGAAGTCAAAATTCAGTGGACTTGGTTAAGTAGGAGTTGGCCCGGTAGAGATTTATTTGAGATGGCAAGAAACTAGATGGAAATGAAAGTTTCAGATTGATAACGCAGGATCCTCTAAGGGCTTGTTTGGATGGTTGGGCCCAAAATCCTATAGGATTTGTGGATTGGGCCAATACAATTATCTAAATCAGGTGGGGCTAGGCTACATTTACAAACATCCAAAATGCCTCTTGGGAGGCCGGCCCGAATCCCATAGGTGGAGAAAAAAGACCTGCTGAGGTCTTTCCGGCCTAGTCTACGAATCCTATGGGATTTTGGGCCCAACCATCCAAACAGGCCCTAAGGAATTTTAAGGGAAGTTATGTTCAATTGCCATGTTCTTTCCTAACTCTCAAACATGCAAGGAAGTAATTGGTGAAAGATACTCATAAGGCAGCATGACCTGCTTGTTTTGTATACAAAACCTGTTTCAATGTTTTTTCAGATCACTTTTAAACTTCTAAATATGTATAAGCACATTCAATTCTTGGAGTTATCGGCATGCAATGTAGGTTATGGTTCTTTGTCATGGTAAACAAATTTGTTTTGGATTTATGGTATACATTCTCTGAATGTCTATTGGTATATTTAGGTAAGTTGAGTAGTCTTTGGTTTCTATCAACTAATTCAAAAAAAAATCTCTGCTGCTGTGTCCATGAAGTTAAATTTGTAGAATCTACTGCTGATGCCTTCTTTAATTTCACCTCTTAATAATAGGGTCGAATAGCTGGCCTCGATTTTTACTTTCTATTTGTTACAAAAGGAGTGTGTTCAGTATATATGTCTTCATAGTAATGCTTGCTTATTGTATCTTGCATAAACAGTTCATAAACCCAAGTCACATGCATGAGCTTCTGGAGTGTATAAGAGTTAAGGCCAAGGCCTTAAAATTTTAAGGATGGCAGAATTTATGCTTGTACTTTGTAAGCTTACTCAAGGGACCATACTCTTACATATTTTATATTTCAATGGTGCAGGACTTCTGAATCTTTTTCACCAATTTGCTTACCAAGATATAATCCAATGGCATTCCTATATGCTTACGTTCATTTCTTTGATGTGAGTGAGATGTGTATCTGACATCAACATGCACGTTATCTTTGAGTTTGACTTATTTGAGAAGACCCATTTGACCAGAAATTACATGACACACAATTGCAAAATATACATTGCTCTTCATATATGCATTTTCTAGGGCACTGGTTACTGTCTCAGCAAGTTGCCTTTCTTTTACAGGTTGATACATATTTGACATTGCTTACTACTAGTTCAGATGCCTTCTATCATCTCAAAGACTGCAGGTTGAGTTGCTACACATAATGAGATATATTTAGTTTAGGATAAGCATCTGTAATTTAATTCTGTATCCAATTTGTAGAATTACTTTGAATTCAATTATCCCCTAAGTAAAATGATAATTTCAGTTTCATTGATAATACATAGGATTCGCATTGAGGCGGTGCTTGTGAAGTCAAATGTTCTCTGTGAAGTTAAGAGATCCATGCTGGATGGTGGTCTACATGTTGAGGACCTGCCTGTTGATTCTACTGTCCATTCTGGATCTCTGTCTCCTCATTTAGGTCTGAACAAGATGTCTGCTGGATCTTTGTCTTCTTGCATAGGCATTGGTGGCCCAGCTGGACTTTGGCATTTCATTTACAAGAGTATATACCTTGACCAGTATGTGTCATCAGAGTTCTCGTCCCCATAAACAACTCTAATCAACAGAAAAGGTATTGTTGCTTTCCCTAAAGCAACATCATTTAAATTTATTTGTTATATTTTCCTTCATTCTGATTGTCTATTTAGTACCATCCCTTCTAAATAACACAATTATGACACTTGCAGATTGTATAGGGCTTATCAAAAGTTATACAATTCCATGCACGACAAAGGAACTTGTCCACATAAACCCAATTTAGAAGGGATGAAAATTGTGGTAAGTTCATAAAATAATTTGAAGAATACAGTTTCCATTTCTGAAGTGATTGAAGAATGTGGTTTGTTTTGCCCGTGCAGGTTTGTAGTTCTATTCTTTATGGTATGCAGGCCTTCTATTTGTTCATTAAAGGAATAAATTCCCATGACCATGGGATGGGGATGGCAGGCAGATTGCCAGATTTGCAATATCAATGGCTAACTGTCTCCAATCCATTATGATTGTTCTTGATGTATTATCGCCTAAAACTGTATTTCCTGCTCTCAAATAATCACATTCTGTTAGAAGAGAGTTCACCACTAAAGAACACCTTAAAATAATAAAGATTATTTTTTGAAGAAAAAAGGATAACACTAGGCATATTCTTAGTGTCTGCTTTCTCTTGATCATACATTTGTGAATATTTACAGGTTCACTTACTATGTTAATGTGTAACGTGGCAGTTCTGCTGTGCTGGATCACTCAAGATTTTGAACTTTATGCAGCATTTGATCCACTTGCAGACAAGGTTTGGACCTTTTTACTCTTCATTATGTTAATAATTTTATGCTTTAATAACCTGTAGATAATGGAAAACAGTAACATACCATGTCCTCCCGCATGGATAGCATTTTCTCATCTTAAAACATATCTACCACCGATGTTAAAGCATGATATGCAAGGTTGAGACAAACAAATATTGGTTCATCATTTCTGTCTTGGGCTATATGAATGGCTCATTGTGGATTTATGAATGACTCGCACAAGTCAAGAGTCAGCTGGGATGAGGTGGGGGAAAGTCGGGGGGTTGAGAAGACCATGGATGGTGGGCCTGGCAAACCCTACATTTTAGGGATACCAAAAGTTCCCCAATCTCCCAGTTTCTCCATTCGGCCACCATCTTGCCTGACTACCACTTTCGGGTGGATATCTATGACTGTGTCAATCAGGAATTGAAGCAGGCCTTTGGTGTATGGTGAGCCATGAATATGTGCAGTTCAAAGAAATGGAAAAATGATTATTTGACCAGCTAATTATGATGCTTAGTAAGTAGAAATGCCGTAGTTGTTTACTGGCTGTGCAATGTCTAGATGATTGGGTGCTGAAGGTTGATTTTGCAATCATACTATGGTTTAACATTCATAATGTATGACCACTTACCTACATTTGACTTGGCTTCCTGTGCATATGAAGGATGCTTGGCTGCATCCAAAGTAGTCACTAGGCTGCACATGTTTGTTAGGTTCTAGTTTCTATTGGGTTCAGTGCTGCAAGCTTAACCCGCTTTCTCACACTGTTTGAGAAGCCATTCATTAATATGACTTGCTCCAACCAAATAGTGCTTAGGTTATATATCGGCTTTAGTGTGGCAATATATTTTGCCCGCTTAAATGATTGAATCTGAATCTTGACGTCTGCTATGCCTATGTATTGCCCTCACTGGCAGACATTTTAGTGCCATCGGGTGGAAAGGGAGCATGAAATACAAAATTTGTAATGTTATTGACTGCTGTTATACACTTCTTTTTTTTGGCTCCTGCCAATTCTACTTGGTTTTCTCTATATATTTGAATTGTCGAGTGAAAAACTGGTTGACAAATAAGCTTTTTGGACGCTGATCCTGGAACTCTAATAGTCAAAATACTTGAAAATGAGTTTTGAGTGATTTGTTACTCTCCATATGATTTAAAATCTCGACTTAAGATTATGTTGAACATGCAGGCTCTGGCAATAAAGGTGTGCAACAGAGTTTGTCAGTGGATAAGGGATTCGGAAAATGAGATATTTTGTTGGGAGCAAGCCCTTTTCCTGGTGATTTCTTGGTCCATGTAATTGTATTTAGTTATTCATTTAGCAAAAGCTTTCATATTCCATGCCAACGCAAGGTCTTACGTCATCTTTGGTCGGTAACAAGGGTGGAGTTGCTTGTGGTATTTCATTAAGCTTTAACATTACTGTATATTCAAAAGTTTTGGAAATTATCCCAACATGTTTGAATAATATGTTCTTCCGATTCTCGTGGGCAAATACCGTGGATGGTGATGGTCTTCGACTGTGCGCCGGGGGCCAAATTCACAGTGATATTTTATTCTCCTGCCCAAATTGAGAAGTATATGTGGGGTCTGATTCCAGCCACGGGTCACACGTGTGAGTCAGGGTTGGAGAGGAGCCTTGAGAGGTCGAGACTCGTAGATGGGGTGCGGCGGGGCGGCATGAAAGCGTGCGCTCGTTTACCGATTGACGGACTGGGTCAGCCGGCCGGCGCCGGTTATCACTTTAGTGTAGCGCACAACGGCTGCTTATTTGCTAGTGAGATTATTGTTTTTTTTCCCTATGGGTTCATGCATATTTTGTCGGTACTTTTTCCAGCCGAATCCCACCAAACACAATAAATACGCTTATCAGCTTCCTTCGGGCCAGTTGTGTATTTAAAACGTGAATGTTGCCAATGTCTCAATCTCATTTAACAACTAATTTCCAATTATAAAACAATGTGAATCATCTTTGTCTTGACCTGTTAAAGAGTATCGCCTATCTGAACGAACAGCGATTGTAGATCCCCTCGTGTTGTCATGTCTTAAGCTTTTCTTCGCCAATTTTTCTTGCGAGTTTTTATCTAGGGTTGGAAATGGATTGGACCGGATCAGGCCACACTCTTGCCCGAGCTAGTTTGAATTTTTTTTGGGCTTTAGGTTGGGCTTTGGTCCGATACTTTTAAAAACTCAATCTCGAGTCCGGGCCTGGTTAGAACCTGATTGGACCAGCCCAATCCCTCTCTAAAAAAGAAAAAAAATCTAACCAAAAAAAAAAATAGAGAGAAGAAAAAAGAGGAGGTTAAGCCCTAACCTCTGGCTCCTCCATCTCCCTCTGCCTGTGCGTTTGTTTTCATTGGATCCATGTGCTTTAGCACCGCTCGAGTGGCCATCTCCCTCTCAAACCTCCAAACATAGTTGACGTTGATGAGCAGCTTGGCGATAGCAGCCTCCTTCTTCTCTCGGTTGGTGAAGAAGAGTGTCTGGAGGAGGAGCATGCCGTTTCGGGAACGAGCATCTCGGCGATGGTGATGGCGGCCTCCACCACAGCGGCGCTCCATCTCCTCTTGAAGCTCCGCTCCTCCTGCCATCGCACGAAGCTCCGCTCCTCCTGCTATCGCAAGGTGTTATGCGCCACCGGCCCTAGCTACTCATTGATCCTCATCCACTGGCGAGCGCCGCAAGATGCTGCCTAGCCACGGGGTTCTTGGGTCGTAGAGCGTCAAGATCTTGTCTTTCTTTAGAAGGGGAAGCACCCACCTAACGATGGACGGCAGGAAATGGGCGACTTACGTTAAGTATTTGGGCTAAATCAAATAGTTAACAGATTAATTGGTTAGGCTCGAGCTAACTTAGGTTAAATATTTGGTCTAAACTAATTTCAGTATGGAATTGGGCTCGGACTGCATATTCGAACTATTAATTGGGCTAAATTTGGGCTCGAGCTACTAATTGACTAAAGGTATGCCCGAGCTTAGCTCAAAAAACAAACAGATCCTATATTGAGGCCCAAATCTAGCCTGAATTATTTAGGATCGAGCCCGAAGCCCGATCCGAAGTTGACTCGATCGGATGGGCCTTAAGTTGGCCCAAGTCTAGTTCCAGCCCTACTTCTACCTATTTAACTATTTAACTTTTAGAAATTCTTTGTGCAGAGCAGGCGGTGTAGAAAATCTGACATGGAGTGCATTGCCTTGTCCAATTAGTCCACGTAGCCACCGCCTCCCAACGCGTATTTAATGCCAACAGATCAACTTTTTTGTTAAAAATTTTGTATGATGAAAATACAAAAATTATGATACCCTGTAGAAAATGCTAAATTAAAGTGGGATGTCATGATTTTTGTGAAGAAATATCATAATTTTTAAGAAGGAAAGAAAAAAAGATAATAAATATATGTGGAAACAGTATTATGATATTTTTAAAATTATGACAACTCTTCACAAAATTATGACATCCCGCTTCAGTTTCGTATTTTCTGCAGAAGTGAGTGTCATAATTTTAAGAAACATATTTTCATCGTACAAAATTTTTAAATAAAAAAATCGAACTGCTAGCATTAAATACATATTGAAAAGTGATGGCTACGTGGATCAATCGGACAAGATGGTGTGCACCATGTTGGACTTTCTACGTCTCGTGCAGTGCACAAAAACTCTCTTAACTTTTCCTTTTGGCGGCAAATGTACATGTTTAGATGTGTGGTTGGATCAGCATCGTATCGGTGAGATAGAGTGTTTTACTACAGCATGGCACCAAAAGACAGCTAGCGGCGGAAGCAGGATTCCCCAGAATGGATAGCATACTTATTGACCATAACGATTTCATGATCTTATATAGCCTCAAGTACTGGGAATCATTACAGTTTATTATTCCAAAGGGAAGATTGATGCAGCAGCATGGAGCATGATTCTACGCATGCTACTATCTAATGCAAATTTACGAAGCATTATGTTTCTGCAACTATTTTCACTGCAGCATATGGAAAGCCTTTACATGTGGATCGAAACACACAAGCTACCTTGAAACAAAGTTTCTCGTGTGCCATCTGAGACTGGAGAAAGTACTTCCACCGAGGCATACTGTAATCTGTCTGCATTTGCTACGGAAAAGCTAGTGGTAGTAGGATACTGTCTAAGACGCGTCGAAGTAACATCATCAAAAATTGAAGGAGCAATTCCTCAGTGTCTCCAAATTCTAGCATAATCAAGGATATGTGCCATTTCTAGCTTGAAATAGGTATCATAATTTACAAAATAGCTAGGTTTAGCCACTAATTAATGCATACTAATTGGAGTAAAGAAGCTTCTCGGATTATCCTACCCAATAAGAATAGATAAATCACAGATTTAAGATGAAGGGACAAATCAGACTGTTGACATACAACGAAAACATTTCTTCCCTACGAAATTTTAGCATTGTTTGCAAAGAAAGGAAACAAACTTGTGCCATTTACATCCTAAATAACTTGTATTTACCAAAGAAAGATTGTCTGTGCCTAAAATCAGGGAAATAAAGAAACCAGAGTATGTGTCTTCCTGAAACCAAAACAAACCAAGACATTTCCTCACATCATATACCAGCAGTTTATTGAGTTCCACCAACTCGACTGGCCTCAAAGCTACGGTTGCTTCTAACACCAGGCAACGTCCTTCTATATAAGCTCACCTTACCAGAAATTCCAAAATTGATGCAGCGTGCATCTGAGACAATCCATCGGATTTCTCATATAAAGAACTCTGAATCCAATGATTAGAGTTCAAAATGGCAGCTCTGTTAAGCAGTTGAGCATAGCAAGCTTTGATCGTGACAGGAGGAACTTGAAGCGATTGCAGCGGAGGAGGATTTCTCCAGTGAGGCAGGGGACCAGCCAGCATGAGAGTCTCTAGCGTTGGGCCTATTTTCAGCATGGCTTCCAACAGTTTCCTTTCTCTGGCAATGGCTTCTTCGCAGAGAGCATGTCAATTATAGCATCAGCGCGATCATATTTTGCAGTGCCCGGAGAGATCATCACCGAAGGAGAGTGATTATTTTCACAAAGAAAGAATGGTTGTTGTGGGAGTCCCATGGTGCAGGAATCGGCACCATTCGTGCTTGTCCCAAAGAACGACTCGACAGGAGAGGATCCAAAAGAGTGATGGTTTCGAGTTTCGGAAAGACCTTCAGATTCTATGACAATGGAATTTTCTCTTGGCTCCCAAATCTGCGGACTGTGGGGATGGAGGTGAGAGATTGCATGAAGAAGCTCCACCAAGAAATTGGGCTCCGAGATATTGTTGAGCAAGACCTGCAGTTGTTCTCTGGCTTCGTCTCTTTCCTGAGTGGTTACGTTCAGGATTTGGATTAGCTGATTGATGTTTTCCTCTCTTTCCTTCCTCTCCTCCTCGAAGCTACTTTGAAGCGCTTCGAGTTCCCAGGTGGCACAGAAAAGCTTATGAAGTAAATCCGCCATACTCTGTTCGAGTAAACAAACAGAAACTTTTTAAAAAGCAGAAGGATGTATAGAAACAAGTAAACCAAACTATTTATACTAAAATTACCAACATACTTATGAATATGATACCCACATTATCTTGTTGTTATTGTCTATTTGGTGGAGTTATGAGTCGTTTAAGAGGGGACAAAGCATCCATGCAAAAGTCGAAGTAAATTAGCATTAGATGTGCCTTAAATCAGAGAGGATTACTACGAATCAGAAAGGATAAATCATTAAACTATTCATGAGAACTTATTAACTACTACAGGGCATACATGTGCCAAATCTGTATTAATTCATAAACTATATATATATATCCTTTGATCACATAATTACGTTGCTTGTTGTTTTGGGATGATCTCAAAGGTAGAGATCGAGTATTTAGAAAGAATACCATCAAGATTCTAAATCATTTTTTCTGACATAGTTACTCACTCTCCCTTTTTCCTAAAATCAAAACGCACGAACTCAATAAAAACCAACTCCATATTTTAAAATTTGTACGAGGTTTGCAGTAAATTTAATAATGAGAATCTACAAGTAAAACACTGTGATCAAAAGAGTCCATGCAGAGCGCAAAAAAGCCTTGTACTAATATATGCTTCAATTCTAGTTATGGAAGTCATCATTAACCGGTCAGCAAACATGGGATCTGTGAGAGGCCAAAAAACAATGCCTTTAATTTGAAGCCCCTAAAAGAGACACCAACTATTATAAAAATAAAAAAAAATCTTAATTAACTTTCCACAAGGACCACTAGATAACCAGGACAATGATGACTCAACCTCAAAGAATGATCCACCCAAAACATCTTAGAGACATTAGACCAAAGAATCCATAAACACTAATCTTACTTAGAATTCAAATCTATCACAACAATCCAAAAACCAAAACATATCTAACAACGAAATCAAAATGCAAAACAAATGTAAGAACCAAAACAAAAGAGTTTAAGAGTTAGAGAGAGAGACCTCATGGTGGGAAGTCCAAACTGAGGGCAAGGAGTCCATGGTGATCTTAGCGAGAGCCCAGGGATCTACACCCATATCCAGGCAGATAATCTTTCTTCCTCCTCTGAATCTTCTCTCTCTTTGTTGGTTCCATATGTATATATATAGAGGTGTAATTCCAGAGGAAGCCGGTAGTTAAGGAAATGGAGGGGGTGGGGCGTCTTTTGCTTTGAAATAGAATAAATAAAGGAATGTGGAATTCTCCTATGGAAACTCTCCCAATCATACCTCTTTATAAAGAATTAGTCCAGGATTCCTCTCTACCCGCCTTTGTCAATACTCGATTGAATTAATTTAAAGAGAATTACTTGCCTTAGAAAGATGTTTGCTTTCTTTTTTAAATTCCTCAAGAAGAGAAAGATATTTCCTTTTTTCCCTTTTTCCCTAGAGGGGTTTGAAACAATTTTCCTATATGAATTAGCTTAAAAATATTTTTCGTTATTTATGATCAGTGACTGGGCCTGAAATTCTGGATTATAAAGAGCTATCTCCCCGTCTTTGTCAATACTCGATTGAATAAATTTAAAATGAACTACTTGCCTTATGAAAGATATTTTCTTCCTTATTTTAATTCTTGAAAGAAAGAAAATTTTAAGTGAACTACTTGCCTTATGAAAGAATTTTCTTTCTTTCTTGATTCCTAAAAAAGAAAATTTTAAGCGAACTACTTGCCTTATATTTTTCTTTCCTTTTTTAATTCCTAAAAAGGGAACTTTTATTATTATTATTATTATTTTTGCTCTAGATGGGTTAGAAGAGATTTTCCTATATGAATTAGCTTAAAGATCTTTTTCATTTTCCATGTCGAGGAGGTGGATTATTGAGAGATACGTCCTCACTCAGTTTCCTAACAGGGTTAAATATACTGTGAAAGGCTAAAGGATTTAAAGGAAAAACGCACATATACGCATGCATAGACTTTGTTATTTGTGATAAACTGGCGTACAATTTATTCATGTACCCATGATCTTATCCGATGGCGTGTGAGCGCATGTCATGCTTTAGTGGATCTGGACACTCACGGTGCAAGGATCAAAACTTGTGATGTCATAGAGGCCATATCTATGCAATTTAGATGTTTTCATTAGCATCAGCCATAAAACGAGGTCAAGAGGATGGTAAAATGGGATGGTCCAAGATCTATAAAAGGACTACGCCAATATATACATATATATATATATATATATATATATATATATATATATATATATATAGAGAGAGAGAGAGAGAGAGAGAGAGAGAGAGAG
>KE504637.1:1647462-1661071 GCA_000441515.1 Elaeis oleifera | reverse complement strand
TTTTTTTTTCTTTCTTCTTTTTTACTTGTTTATTATATATATATATATATATATACACTGAATGGTAGTTAAAGAGGCATGTGCCGAATGATTAAGAATGTAGATATTAGCTCTTCTCTGCAGGTATATATATGTATATAAAGGGTAACATCCTGCTGTTCTATATCCCGCAATGGAACAGCTCAGCCACTCAGGCTTTTGAAGCATGACATTAGCCTTTCGTCTTCGTGGAGCTTAAGTTTTGAGTTCGCATTAAAGGGAAAATGGGTGGGTTGGAAGTAAATTTTCAACTGTTCAAATATTTTTGATTATAAAAATCTCCTTAATTATTTAATTAATAGTTCTCTACATACACTAATATGATAGAACAAGTTATAAAAATAGATCGTGTTAGTTAGGTGTCTATGACAATTAATAATCTATATTAAATAGATTTACATCTAGTTTAATATCCGATATGGAATTATTCTTAAATTTTAAGATTTTGAATCAAATATGAAATTATAAATCAACAGGGTGAAGAAAGGTGGAAGTTCATTTAGAGTAACTTGCACCAATAGGCAATAAAATCCAATTTTTAGTGGCTGTTATTCATATGATTTTGGATGGTACATAGAGGTGGGAGATGCTTGTCCACATAATACGTGAGGTTATCTTTGGTGGCTAGAGCGACAATGACTAGTTTACTTACTATGATAGACGTCATTTATGAACAATAGTAGTTCTGGAAAAGTTTGCTGAAGAGAGAAGCGTTATCTCTCCTCATCTGATTAACACTCTTACTCAACATCACAGTGCTATAAATTTATATTATCTATAATATATCTTGAGTTAGACTTTTTCTAACTCAATTTCATCAAAAAAAAAGAAAAATAGTGGTTCTGGAGCTGTTTCAACCTGATGCTAAAATTTTTAGCTTTACATAATCATGAGGTCACCGTTTGCTTTGAGAGTCCAAACTCCTCATTTAAATTTACCTTGTTAGTGATATCCAGCCAATATTTTACGATGTGAATGGAAATCATCTTCTATCTTCCTTGAAGTATTCTTAGTAAGGGAGTCCATCTAATGAATCTATTTATGATGCATTTGGTATGCAACTGAAATCAAAATTAGAGTTGGAATTGGAATGAATTGGATTAATCGGAATCAAATGGCCATATCCTTCGATATGTTTGGTCCATAATTGAAATTGGAATCGAAATAGAATTTAATTATTAAGAGAGAATATGAATTAAATTTATGGGATTGAAACATTCCTATTTCTTTTTGGAATCGAAATGGAAATGAGATTCTCTCCAACCGAATAATTAAAATGGAAGTCATTCATTCATATTTCTATTTCAAAATTCAAATCTCCAACCAAATAACTCTATAATTGATAGATAATACCATAGGATATTCCCCTTGTCCTCGAGGTTGCAAGGCAACCCTGTCAGGCAATGCTTTAGCAGCTTCAAACTAGTAACTAAGATTGCTCCTGCAGATACTTGAATAGTTATGCTATTTGAAGGGAAAGATTCAAAAGAAGTGGACTAAGAATATATTGGCAACCTCTCATTAGTGCTCTTGTACTAGTTACTATATTCGTGAGGCTTTCGAGGCAAGTAGAGGAGATATCTTCTCAGTGTAGGTCTCTTTCCTACATAGATACTGAAAGGGACTTAATTTCTTCTAGGTCTGCTGTGACCATGTAGACATTTCTCACTAACTGGCGGTAGTATCAGCATCAGAATCGGACTAGCCTAGTTTAGCTGACTTGAGGAAGGGTCCCAAAACGCTGCCACTCTGTTTCGACGTGGAGCATTGAAGTGCAACACTACGTACAGTTCTCTCCACTCAACGTCTCTTACAAGAACACGAGCGCGACGTAAGAATCATGTCATGATGGCTCCTATTAAAATGCACCACATCCGGGCATTGTACGGGTCGGTTTACTGAAATTAGATGTTTGCGTTTAAAGATTAAGGTGCTTATCAGAATGATATGAAGCCCCCAGTAACAAACTCAAACACAAGCCCAAGCCCACACAATTTGGCTGGGAGTTCTATGTTGAGAAATAATGGTAGGTTCAATGCTGTTAGCCTACATATCTAGCTATCAGTAAGGGTTGATAATTGTAACCAGTGCATCTGATACTTGATTTCACCTGGTCTGTTTAAACCTTGGGATAGGTATGAGTTCAAGATAAAATATCCGAAGTGGATTCGAGAAGGTTGGGATAATGATATGCCCTGCTTGAATACGACTAGATATAGTCTTAATCAAAAATTTTATTTCAAAGTTACAATTATTAGAGGATGTTTGCATGATGAATTTCTTATCTAATTTGACCCAACTTAACCCGCACCATCTACTTTATGACTCCAGACTAGCATGAGTATGAAGTTTTTAATTGGGATATATCAGTAGATCCGATCCATACATGATCTGTTGCCATCTCTAGCTATCATCTCCGACGGTGAAGTTGAAACAAGTAGTGCTTAATTATCTATAAGCCACTAGGCACCAATCATGGAATAAGTCTCCAATCATCTTACGTGCGGGGCTTCTTATCATTATCCTGCGACACAAGAGTGGTGAGTGCGCTCTGCTGCCACGGAGATGTGGACGCATCACCCGCGCTGTACAAGCGCTACCAAACGGACTTCTGGAAATTAAGAAACACCAGCGATGGCGAGCAGTTGAGGCCCATGGGAGATCATCCATCTGTGGAAGTGCGGAGCAGCCAAAAGACGGCCACCATGACGTGGACACCACCAACTTGTGGACAGCCCACTTCATCCTTCTTTCTCATCTTCACCACCCTTTCCAGTCTTGCTCCACCTGACCATTATATTATCCCTTTCGCACCACCCCTGCCTTTATTGTGCTCGTTTGGATGCCTCCTTGTTTGTCTCATCAATAGGAGGGAGGAAAATAAAGAGGCAATTTGACATATGGTTGTGGCAGCAGCAGCTTGCACCAGTCCTCGGTCGGTGGGAGGATAACTCTTTTATAGTGTCAAAGGGCATGACCATGAGGGGGACAGCTCACCATACCGGCATTTGGCATAGCATCGAATGGGTTCGGTTGCAACCCTTCTGTTCCCCTCAACTTGACCATGTCTCGCTAATTAAACTTAGGGTGTGTTTCGATGGCTTTGAGAGCTGGGAAGAGGAAAGGAAAGAATATGGGGCAACAAAATGGCTAAATATGGTGGTGCAGCGGGCCCAGTTCTGAGAGGCACCATCAGGTGAATCTTCTACGATTCCTATTTTCATTCTATGGAAGGGACAGATGTGGAGAACAAAAATAGCCTCTTCTTTTCTTTTGATAAGTCGGAAAATTTGTTGGAAGAATCCTTACAACGGATATGAATACAATCCAAAAAATCAAGAAAGGAGGCCAGTTATAACAATCTCGGCTTGGCTGTTTCGTTGCCTCTAAGAATCCGGAAGAGACAAAATTTGAGAACGGAAAGATAGGAATAATTCCTATAGATACTATCAGTATAATAGACCGTATTGTGGTATCCAAAGTGGTACATAAATATTAACTAGGTCATATAAATAATGTCAGAAGTTTCTTGATGAAATTCCCTGGGTCTTACCCAATCTTTCATCAAACCAAATAGAAAGGAAAAAAAAATTAAGAACGTTCACTACTATAACTAAGTTATGTGTCGGGCACGTCTTGTCGGCTCTGCAGGCGGCTGAACTACTGTGAAATGGTTGACCAGAGTTGGTGCAAGTGGTTCTCTTTATTTTTGATAAGAGTGTAAGTGGTTCTCAGGCGAAGATGGCCCACTTTTGTGATTCTATTTCACATAATTTTTCCGAGTTTTATGGACCCAGGTCATGATGGGATTCCTGGAATTTGGTGCCCCGGGCATGAGAGTTGGACCACCGGGGCAGCGCAGCCTGAATGGCTAATGTTGGGTGGCTCCCGGCCTACGGCCTGTACTTGTAACCTCTAGTAAGGTCACTGTGCTTGGCCCATCATGAGCCCAACCAGGAAGCAGCCCATGCGTTGCTTTAAATGCGGGTATCGTTAATCCTAACTGGCCCATGAAAAAAAAGTCAGATTTTCTCCTTCCTTATAAGGCGGTATCAAGGCACTTAGGAGAAGATTTTTTTTTTTTTAAATCCTCACTAGTACTCTAGCAGTACCATTCACATGTAACTTATCTAAATTGTGGCTTGACACACAGACTAGCTATCTAATTAGCATGTCTGATGATAGGATTCATTATTGAATGCTACAGGATGTTTCTCTTAGTTCCTCCATCCACTATTACTAGCCCATATCCCTTTTTATAGAACTGCCGCAAATGATGCATACTTTGCTTTTGTTTAATATATTCCATATTCATAGAGAGGTTAACAATGCAACTGATTAAATTGTTTCTTATGTGGCCAATCACACCAGTACCATTCTATAGGACTTTGCTATAAATCTTCTAGTTCAATTTTAGATATTTATTTTCTGATTATATGGATGTTTTACCCCGCCCACCCCACCAACCATCCAAAACTACAAAATATAGTAGGAGCATAGGAAAAACATTTCCTCTATGCTGTAAATACAAGCAAGAACAATTTCTTCGGTCAAATATTCATATTTCCTCATCAATTTTCTCATTTTGTTTTTTTGAATGTTTGTTCATAAATCCCAAAAATTAATTTCCATTGTTAATGCTCTAGGAGTACATACAGTTTCTGGCTTGTTTGTGTCTATATTGAATAATAAATAGATAAAGTAAGCTCCATCATTGCTTATTTCAAGTGGGGAGGGCCGAAGGGGACAACTAATATTACAGTGGATTGCTCCCGACTTGAAGCAAATATCATTGACAGGTTCAAACGGTCCTTTAGCGTTTACTTCGATATATAAGATGCTGTTTTCATTCAGGATTTAATCAAGGCCATATAGGGCTATCCTAAATCCTTCAATTAAATGCCAAATTTGGTGCATTGATCGTTGCTTCAGAGGTGTCATGGTAGTTGGATGATTAAACTGTTCAAGAAGTCATTTACATGCAAGTCAAAGTTTTCTTAAATTTTCATCCTTTTCTAAGTTTATATGCTAATGAAATCCATGTAATAATTCAAAACCTCATCTAAAAAGATACATACTCCAAAACCTCATCTAAAGAGGTACATACTCCCTTTGTTGAACCTTAGCATCCTCTTAAAGTTAATGGTCCAAATCCAAACACAAATATCATTATTAACCCATGTTGCTATATATTTAGTTTAAATAGGATATGGACTAGGTCAACTCTGATTTCATCATTATATACCTCCCCAAAAAAATTCTTTCATGCTACAATCAGCCGTTTGTGCTTTCAAATTATCAAAAATATGGACATATAGGAGCTCGTAACCAAGTTACAAGAGTTACATGATGCCGGCGCGTAATGCCGGGTTCTGTGTGGTTGTGAAGTACCTTAGGAGAAACCGTTCCGAGTCCCTGGTTGACTATTTGTTATAAGGCTCAGGTCTCGCCTACTTTGTTAAAATATGTCGAGGAGAATTAGTCCTTGGTTGGAACTTAAATTACACACAAGTCCTTGAATGGTCCTTGGGTTAATGAGTAGTCCTTGGGTGGTTATGTGGTTGCATCAAACATGGGTTCTGCTAGTCCCAGGTACTGGGGCACCATTCGGTTGATTCTTAGGATTTTGGACTCCCCATATTTCTCTCTTTGTTGGTTGGAAATATATCGGGGACATTCAGACATTAAAATTAGAGTATCTGTTGTGGCCAATTTTCTCATCGTCTGATCGTTCGGAAACATGCACCTGCGAGAAAAATTCTCACTGATCGAAGATATCTCTGACGAGAACCCTCCGATGCTTAAGTCAGAGAGGAGACTAGGCAACAGTGAAAAAAATCAAGGGACTCAACGAGAGAGAGCTTATCAAAATTGTTGCCTTATCCCGTTTTTATAGTAGAATGCGGTATGATCCCGCCATTAATGATGTAGACAACTGAGGAGTTGTCAAATCGTCGGGAGCTATCAAATCGCCGTGGATTGTCAGGTCATTGGAATTAATCCATGTCCTTGGCAGGACAACGCTCCAGGGCGGTCGTACAACATGTCCTTGACAGGACAACAGCCATGACGGCTGTATAGCGTTTGGACGGACTGACCGACTATATGTCAGTATTTGGTTGCCGGAACGTCGGGTGATGATTCGGAAACACCGTCGGCTGATCCGGTACCTTGCGGAAGTCGATGTCAGGTGCCACTCCCAACAGTGAGTCGGTGATATGGGTTTGACTGCTCGGTCGGTTAAAAACAGCATTGGTTGTTTGGCTGGCATACCTTTGGTCGGATATTATCGGCGATCATTGTCGGAGTCGTCTGTCTGTTCGGTGGATAGAATCGGGCGTCGGTCGGACCGTTCCGAGGATAAGTCGGGATATAGGGGTCAGCCGGTATATCCCAACAGTATCTATATAATATCAAAAGGAGAACAAATAGTTCAATGACAATACATTTTGCTTGGGAATGAATTATTTGGTGCATCCTCGTATTTTTCTCTCTCTTGTGTGCAAAGATTTACATAATAACACTACAGAGAAACAATAAATGGTCAATAAAATTTGTTTCATACCATGGAAAATTGATTTTTTTTGCGAGAGGTAATCACATAATGGACTCTAAAAACCATGTTCAACACCATATGCTCGATGGAGTAATGATAAAAGAATTTATGGGCGAATCACCTCTCTAGATCGACTTAACCTGCTAGATTTAAGTCCTAGTCTGATTCTCGCTTTTCATTCCATTAAATAATTTGCTAATGGCATGCTTTCAAAGGACACAAAAGAATCAGATATTGAGCCATATGCGGCAGAAATTTTTATGTAATTATTTTTTTTTCTTGCTTGATTCTACCGCTTTCATGCAATATGATTGAAGGTTATTTTCTACCGATCTCATGTGATATAATTGAAGGTTATTAGAAGGAGGATGAAACAGATGAGATCCCCAAGAGCGTAATTTGCTTTTTTTTTTTTGGTACAGAAAGATCCTTAAAGGGAGATTTAAAACCAAACAGAACACAGGAAGCTCTCAACATCTAATAAAAACAGTAAAGATTATATCAGCATCAAGAATCATCTGGAGCTGAAAGGGAAGAATTATCTCCAGAGAGATGACAATCGCCCTTTAAAACTTGCTTTGCGATCCAGTCCGTGATTGCCTTCGCGATGGATGTGCTTCGCTAAATATTTGGAATTAAACTATTTTGCTGGTTGATTGAATTTAACAAAGCGCATTCTGTTGTCCGCCCCTTCGAACCGACTTAACCCGCTAGGTCTGGGTCCCGGTCCCTTCCGCCGCTTTCGGTTCCCTTGCTCCATCTTCTGCCGCCTGAGAAGGCGAAAACTTGGCTTCCCTTGGAGAGCCGAGAGTGCCTTCTGCCTTCGTCCCCTCCTCCTCGTCCATTCGAGATGGTTTTATCCAACAAGAAGCTCAAGGCGAAGTTTCGATCCCTCCTCGCGGAATCCCTCGCCGCACCCAAAGACTCCGGGAGCGGCGCCGTTGATGAGCAGCTGGAGCATGTCAAAGAAATCCTGGGATCCCGGAAGAAGCCCAGGCCGTCGTCTAAGAGTGGGAAGAGAAGAAAGAAGCCCAAGGACTCGAAGCCCGTCGAGGAAAGCGGAGAAGCCCAGAAAGATAACCAGGAGAACGATGAGTCGATCGGTTTGAAGGAGGAGAAGCAGGAGAAGAAGAAGAGTGGAAAGAGGAAGAGGGAAAGCGATGGAGCCGACGAAGCAACAGAAAACGAGCAGCAGCAGCAGCAGAAGAAGAAGAAGAAGAAGGAAAAAAGAAGAAAAAGGATAAGAAGAAAGAGAAGGGAAGGGAAGGGAAGAAGGAAGATAAGCAAGAGGACGAGAACCACGAGAAGGGTAATGAGAGTATAAGTGGAGAGAACAACGAGAGACGGGTACAAGAGTCCATCAATATCGAGCAAAGGTTTAAGAAAATTTCCTTTTTTTCTTCTTTTTCATGTCAATGTTCGTATTATATTCCAGTTGCTCTTATCGTCCAAGCTTGTGATTTCACTCTGATGCTTGGATTCATGAGCTGGTAAAGCTCTGTGATTTGCTCTTCGATTATGTTACTCTAGAAGATTATGATGATTTTAAATTGTTGAATTGGTTTAGGGTTCTGTTTATTGTGTGTTGTTAATTTTAAGCTTATGTTTTCAGCGAACAAGATGCGAAGAAGATTTACGTAGGTGGCATCCCTTACTACTCGTCTGAGGACGATATAAGGAGCTTCTTTGAGGGTTGTGGCACTGTAACCGAAGTGGATTGCATGATGTTTCCTGAAAGTGGGAAGTTCAGGGGAATTGCCATTCTTACATTCAAGGTTAGGTTAAAATTTATCTTACTTGATGTTTCAGTTGCCAATTGCCAGAATGATTGGTATCGTCCATTAGGGCTTGATTCATATGAGTTTTCTTTCAAAATCAAGTTGAAAACACTCAGTATTCCTTAATTCTTATCCTTATAGTAATCTGTTATCTCCATAATATAGTGAGTGATGGTTGTTTCAGTAGATACTGAAATGCAATGGCGGTTCTCACAGTAAATGTTCTTCTTTGGCAAGCTGGAAAAGAACTCCGAGTAATTGACTTATTGTGATAAATTTTTGACTTGTGCAATCCACAATGATTCACATAGCTCTGCTTAGCATATGCAAGACACTACCAGCAGCAAGTTATTGCTAGCAAAATATATGCAATGCTTTTCTTCAATATTTATGTAACCTATCTTCTTCTCATAATACTCATCAAAGGCTTAACAAAATTCAGAAACTGCAGTTTAGCATTATGTATTTATCTAAGGGAACAGTTAAGTTCATTTTCTGTTTATCATTCTTTTCTTATCGATTTTTGTAAGAATGAACTTTGTCGGTTTGTTTGTAAGAGTTATTGTTATGTAGTTGACCCTATCAATATGCTCTACAAAGACAGGCTCTTCCCGTAGTATGGTATCTCTAAGATGTGCTATCTTAACTACATAGTTGTATAAAGTAATGCTATCCTCATATGACATTATGACCCATCATTAATAACCTCATGATGTTCATCAAGCACATAAATAAATGTTTCACTCTATTTTTGGAGGCAAATGAGACCAAGGTTTTAAAGACTGGTAATGAACTCCATACCATTTTCCCATCACTATGGTATTGATATCGACAGTGCATATGGAACTAGTATATTTCAAAAGAATTAAAGAACCATTGGTATTGTCCGGAACAGCTGTACCAGCATAGCTGTTTCGGCATCCCAACACCTATACCAGTGCCAATTTTGTGCTGGAACGGTAACCGGCCATACCATCCTGTTTCACAGGCTTTTGATACCATAAGTGAGACTTTGTTCTTCTCAATAGTTGCTGATTTTGACATTATTGTCAAACTGAAACTTTTCATTTATTAAAGTTACAGCAGTTGTTGAAGCTTGGACTTGGATATTTGCGATCATTAGGCAGTTGGACTGTTGATTTGTGTTGCAACATTGCTTAAACATTCATCTAGTAGTGGCTCAAGTATCAGTGTGCATCTTGTTATCCATCATCAATCAAATGGCCTGATCAGTCCTACCAGAGGATACTTTACGCAGCAAACACTGTAGGCATTTAGCTATTGGATGGAGGACATTGGCAGCTATTGAGTCTTTATGCAATTAACTTCCTACTGTGTGATTTGGTTTGAAAACACTATTATGTATCTGTTTTGATTTTGCCACATTTTTTCCACATCTTTAGCCAAGCTGAGCACTTGGATCATCTAATAACTATCTTTCATCTATGAGCAAGTGGAGTCTGATCCTCTGACCTCAAGGCTGCAAATGCCATTTTTAATCCTTATTTTCATACTAGGTGTTCTCATCCTGGGAACCCGGATAGCACTTTCAGCCATCTTCATGATGACATAACAGTTTGCTGATGATAAACCTGGGCATATGTAAGGTTACATAGATGAATCATGTCCTTAAGCAACCATGCATGACTGATGGCCTATGGTTTCTGCTGTTTTCTGGGGCCAGTTGCCTTTAGGTGTTTGTTGTCACATGGAATTTCCATCCCCTTAGTCCCTGTTTGAATGGCCTTCAGCGGTATGTTCCGATAACCTTATGCTGGTGTGAAGGAAGCAAGGAGCAAGGTGTGATGGAAGGGAGAAATTTGAGGGACTGACAAAACACTGATTACTTGCTTTTTTGGGATAATATATTATAACTAAAAGTGATTTATATTATCCTGAAAATTTGGGGTAATGGATTCCAAAGAGCTTTTTCATTGGCTGCTTCTACTCTTTCCTGGATTCCTCTTCTCACACCTTTCCCTTGTGCAAGCTTATCTCAGGGATAGCCAGTTCTCATATGCAAAATAGGGCCTTGGTGTCACTGTAAAGATTATATCACATAACTTTTAGTGGCTTTCCAGTTTGTCATAATGTGTTTTGTCTTGCAATTGATGGGATCCCTTGGTTTGTATTAATAGATTGACATGGTTGTACATTATGGATTTTCAATAGGTCAACATGCCAGCATGTTGTGACTCATGGATACATATGTTGTCTCCACCTTGTTAATATGAATGTGAGAGTAGTGAAAGGCTACCATATTGATATGACATTAATGTATTTGGCTCCTATGTTAACTAATATTCGTAATCGGGGTAGACTGACTGATTTGCGCAGCTTAAGTACAAGTGTCCATCCATATGTTATAATATGCTGTACTAATTGCATAGAATGTTAGCCATTGAGTAAGGTCCTAAAGATTAAATAGCAGAAGCAGAAGTATGTTGGAGTTATGCAAGTGTGGAAATTAATATGTTATGTAAAGATGTTTCTTGTGGTGTTGTTGCCTTTGTCCATTGATTCAAAGGTTCTGGAGCTGTGTTTAGTATGGAAATTGTGGTCTGTTGCAATCAAGAGCCCAAATAAGCTTTACATATTATGCCAAATCGTGGAATACATTTTTTTTTCCGTAGACAGTGGAATACCTTTCAATAATTACTTTTAAGAGTCTTTTGGGCACACTACATAGTTTCTTTAAAAAGTTGTTCAATATTGGTCATGATACAACATTCTTGACCATATGCTGCATATGTATGTGACTTGTTATCAAAACTGTCATGTACTGGCTAGAACTGTAATATCATATTTTGGATATTGGATGTTAGAATAATCCATCATGCAATAAATATATGTAAACCTGTGGCCACAAGAAGATTGTATATTTTGGTGTTGCTATGCATTTTGTTGCTCATGCAACTGACTATTGCTGCTACGGATGTATCTAAATGGTTTTAACCTAACTAAAATTGTGCATCTTTCCATTTACAGTTTATCTATATCTTAGCTGCTATAATTTAATGTAATTCTTTAAGTATAGCAGTTTCTTTAGGTGCTCTTGCTTCCTTTTACAATTTAGAATCATTTCCTTCCATTGACAGCATTCGTATGCGCCCTTTGCTCCCTTTTCGTGTAATTGTAGGTAGATTTCATCTTAAAGTTGCAAGATATATTACTATGTGATATAATTATATCTATTCTCTGTGCTAAGATAGATTTTCTTTTCTTCTGGTCCACTCTTCTGCCATACCTTGTTGGCTTTTGTACTCTCCTTCACTTCACAGAGCTAGCCATGATGAAACCCTATAAGTTGCCTTATTCAATGGGTGGAAGGCTCTTGAGGTTACGAGGAGCCTAGGCACTGATAAAATGGCGAAGGATGGAATATGCTCATAAGAATGCTTCTGAGGAAAGTCAATGGTTTGATTTAGATGTAAATTTCTCTATTTCACAATTAAACCAAGTGTTGGATTTGCTTTCAACCATGCTCTATAAACATGCTTTGGTGAATATGTTCAGGAAGGGTGCTGGTGTTAGCTTGAGATGTGGCTTAAAGAGTGACAAATTTCAGGAATGACTGAAATATTGAAGATCAACATGTGCATATAGGTGTTTATTAGTGGGTTCCAAGGGGAAGCTCTTGTCTTAGATAAAATAATTAACCCTGGGAGAAGGGATGGTCACTGCTCACTACCACCATTCTCATATCTTTAGCAAATCACTTCAAGCTCTAGGGAATCTAAAGTGTACCTGTTTCAGGCAAAGTGGTCCCATTTTACTTGAGGCAATATGATGGGAAGGGTTTTATCAAACTGATGGTGATGATGGGTAGCTAGTGCAAAGTGATCACAGAGGATGTCAGGGTGTTGCTGGCATCAAAGCTAAGTTAAGCTGACATTGCTGAGATCTGGTTTAATGTAAGTTGTTCCCATTGCAGCAGTTTGGGCATTTAGAGGTTGGGTAGGGAGGAAGATGGAAATTGAGACTTGTAAATGTTGGGCTTCTGGGAAATTTGAAATTTATTTCAATTCAATAAACTCAAACAATTTTTGCAGGAAGTTCTTCATGAGGGAGATAGTTACGACACCTGTTTAATGTTTGTCGATTAACCAGGTCTTGCTATTTTTCAAAGGTTTTGATGAAGCTGACGCAACATGTTGGATGGATTGATATATCAGTAGTGATTATAGAGCATTCAGGGATATCAAAATTCTGTCAACATGATTAAATTCTTTTTCAACTTGATTACTCTCTGGATTAGAGCATCCAAATGCCATGTTCATTTTCCCTTTAGATGGTCGCTTTTGACTTTGGGTATGAGAGGATTGTTTGAAATCTAAGGGCATAAATCCAGATAGCAAAATCGTGAGATGTTAATAGCTGGCAAGTTCTCCACAACCTTCCTTTTCTTAATAAACTTGAAGGTGACTTGCGAGTTGGTAAGTAAGCGATTCTTTTTGTTTTGTTTCTTATTATTATTTTATTTTTTATAGGTGTTCTTAGATCAAACCCCTTTGTGGAACCATGCAGTAAGCATGCCTACTGCTTCCTTTGGACCTTTAGTTGAAGTTATTACCTCTCTACCTTAAATAAGTAATAAGAAATTTTAGAGTATCAAATTGGATTTCTGTTGTTCTAACCCTGGTTTTTGGGTGTGGTTTCCTTTGTTGTGCATTCAGACAGAACAACTTGCTAATTGTACATAACTATGGAATTTTTTACCAAATGTACTAAATGCAGTGGTTTCAGCTGACGGCACCAAATTACGTTATATGGTGGCCCTCTTGCTTGTATGATTGATATCTATGTGAACTATTTCACCATCCTGATACCACTAGCAAGATTATATGAACTTCAGCTAGGTTTTTGGTACAATGCTTGTTTACTGGATGTCATGCAATGATTCTATGTTTTCCATCAGAGGGCTATCTTTGTTCCACTGAACTTAACGCTTCAATTTATGGGGAATGAGACAGAAACTGTCACGCCCGAACCCAACACTCGGGTCGGATACGTGATGGCCGCACATTCCTTAGAGCAAGCCCTAAAGAATATGTAAGGCCAAAAGAAATCACTACAACCTTAACATCCGTAACAATTAATTTCAACAATAATTCATAAAACTTGCATAATTACAATTAACATTCCTTCAATCCTCTGATCAGGTATCAACGGTACTCTATCTATGCATCCGCTCACTCGTAAATCCATACCATAGCCAACCATAAACATCCTGCAT
>KE504637.1:1621182-1643602 GCA_000441515.1 Elaeis oleifera | reverse complement strand
TCTCTAGAGTCTAGAGCTGCTCTTCTCGCTTTCTCCAACTTTCGGGAGCTGATATCCGCAAAAGCGAGGTAAACCCTTTCTAGTTTAGATAGAGAATCATTGGCTTTTTCCTTTCTGCGGGAGAGAGTTTGAATTTCGAAAGCGGGAACGTGCTCGAGCTCTGAATCATCCTCTGTTTGGGCTCCTTTTGTAAGATAAGATAAGGGAGAATGGCGGTGGCGTCCAGGGGAAGAGCAGAGCTTGTGAAGCAATGGAAGGATCGCGAGACGAGTCCAGAGAGAACCAAGGTATGGACGGAGCCGAAGTCGAGGAGTTCTCCGAGGAAGGTGCCGGTGGTCTACTATCTCTCGAGGAACGGCCAGTTGGAGCACCCGCATTTCATGGAGGTCTCCCTCTCCTCCAGCGATGGCCTCTATCTCAAAGGTGAGACTAATTGGAGAAACGTTGGTCTACTTTGGTTTCCACAAATGCTTGTCCGATTCCTAAATGCCATCGTTTCGTTTTTGATTTTAGATGTGATCGATCGTCTCAATTTTCTCCGAGGCAAGGGAATGGCCAGCATGTACTCTTGGTCTTCCAAACGGTATTTTCCATGGATTCTTGGAGTAATTCTTCCCCTTTTATTTGGATCCGCACAAAATATAAAATATCCATGGTTTGCTTGTGATCCAGGAGCTACAAGAACGGATTCGTATGGCACGATCTCTCCGAAGACGATTTCATCTATCCGACTCACGGCCACGAGTACGTCCTGAAGGGATCGGAGCTTCTCCTCCCGGCGGACTCCTCTCCGACATCTCAAGACACCGCTGCCTCCTCCTCCTCCAACTCCGAGAAGCCTCTCGCGATCCCCAAATCCGTCCACGATGACTCCGACTACTCTCTCGTCAGGAGAACAAGACGCCGTGGAGCTCTCTGGATCTCAACGAGTACAAGGTCTACAAGACTGAGCTCACCGCTGAGACTGCCCTCAAGGCCGCCGACGCGGCCACCCAGACCGACGAGAAGCGGCAGAGGCGGCGCGGTGTCGTCGTCCGGGACGAGGTCCCGCGGGCCGCGGAGGAGAACCAGACGACGGAGCTCGGGAGGGACGAGATCTCGCCGCCGCCGTCCTCATCCAGCCCGGAGACCCTCGAGACGCTGATCAAGGCCGACGGGCGGGTCGTCCCCGTGGCGCCCAGCGATGCGGACCGGACGGTGGATAGCTACCCGAGCGGGAGGCTCCGGGCCTCTGCGGTCTTGATGCACCTTATCTCCTGCGGCTCCATTCCGATGAAGGAGCACGGGTTCTCCTCCCTGGTATCGCACTACCGGGGAAGGCTGCCGCGTGGACGGTCCGACATGAGCGCGAGGGTTGAGATGGACGGCTTGATCGAAACCCTAGTTTCCCCGCTATCCGGATGGAGGACAAGGAGTATTTTAGCGGCAGCTTGATCGAGACGAAAAGAAGGAAAGCGACGGCGTCGCAGAATTTCCTGGCTTGAAGCGATCCTCTTCTTACAACGTCGATAGGTAAGGCTACTCTACTCTGCCGTTAATTAATTTCTGAAGTCATTACCATTGTCTCTAGAGTTTCTATTGGCTCGGTAGGTCCTAGCACTACTTTTGGCGTTACCGTTATCGAAAGGCACCTATCGCACCATTTTTGCGATCATTCGCCCTAGAAGCTCAATCTTATGTGATTCTTGTTTTCTGTCTACATTCCAGATGCCGAGTTCTCTATTCCAATTTAGGTCTGTTAGCACACGTGACAGGATAAATCGGAGTAGATTTGGGCTACTGAGGGAATTTATTATGAGCATTGCAGCATCTCCCTTAGCTCTTTTTTTTTAAAAAAAAAAGAACTCCCTTTGCTCTTTGATGTGACGGAAGGGACACCTTCTGGGCTAGCTGCTGCACCTTTACTGATTCGTGAGGCGAGGTTCTTGTTTTATCGGTAAATAATTTAAAACAAGATGAATGCTTGCTGCGACCTTTAATTAATGCTAATAAAAGTATCGACATATTATTAGCTCAGGTAGCAGTTGATAAATTAATGACGATTAAAATACGTTGTACAATACGACTTGGTAGTGGCTTAATGACCGAAATCAATTGTGATGCCAAGGGTTAGTAAGCCATCGTCTTGGACCGATGGGAAAGTACTGTTTCTGTTGACTTGTTTCATTTCCTCCAACGCCTAATGTCAGAGGTTCCTCTCTGCTGGTGGAACAGCGGGCTGTTCGTTCTCAGTACGTAGCAAGCAAAGAAGCAGGCGACGGCGTCCAAAAAGCGATAGACTGAACGTATTGTGGGACCTACCGTCCTGCTGAGTTGCTCTGCCGTCTCACATGCTCTCTCCATGTACAGTTATTCTACCCACCCACTGCACAACCTCTTTCCACGCGTACTCGTTTCACGGTTAATCCTTTCGTGATTACTTGTCTCTCCAGCCGCTCCCATCTCTTTGATCGCTATGCGCATTTTTTTCGTGTCATGATCTGTGACTTTCACGTGCTAACGGTGCTCGATGTTTCTAAAATTCGAACAGGAGCTCGAAATTGGAGCTGGCCGAGAAGGAGATCGAGGGCGTCCGTGCCAAGTGCATCCCCAGGAAGCCCCGGGCGACGGCGAGGAAGGAAGCCATCCCACCCATCTCCGGCAGTAACCACGGCAGCAGGAGGATCAACGACGAACCCCTCCAAAATAGGAGAGAGCGGACTGATGATGGAAGAAATGCAGAATAAATTAAAAGGAGGTGGCTTCCGAGACCAAGGAGCATTAATTGGTGGAATGTGAACGCTTGCCTTTGCCTTGCCTTGCCTTGCTTATTACGGCACGGAGTTGTGTCTACCATGGAGATAGATGTGTTTTGGTTCCCCATAACCTTACTTTAGTGTGTATAGGAACGAGAACTGAGCTTCCTTCTGACGATGCTTTGTGAAACTAAAACCTTGTTACCTTTTACTCCCATCTCCTCCGCAGTTTTTTTCAACTGTTTACGGTTGTCTTTTTCCTCTGTGGGCCTTTTCGGCTCTAGGGTTTGGTTCTACTGTGTTCCCCTTCACGGACTCGAATTACCTCTTTCAGAGCCAAAGAATTTTGTCCTCACATATTTGCTGGCATTATACCTACTAAAGTACTAGCTACTTAATCTAAAATGTCTCTCTTGTCTATTATAATGGTGGTTTATATGGTGGGTTGGCAGAATGTGGATGGACCGCTAGCGTGGAAAAGAGCGATGAGGGCTTTGCACTTTGGGGTGGGGATTGTTGACTTTGGAGAAGGGAGTGTTCACTTTGGGGAAGTGTGGCAGCATGTGCGTCGCACTTCACCTGCTTCTCCCAAGCGAACGCAAATGTCGGATTTGTGGTCTTTGGAATGTGGGCGTTCACACGTGAGAGTACTTGCATGCAAAAGGAAGAAATGTTGGTCTTTCTCCTCGCCTCTTAGTTTTGGAGTTCGCTCTGGCCTTGAGGGGTTTATGCTTTATATGGAGTTGAATCATCGTTCCAACCGCTGTAATGCTGAATAGACTCGTAATGCTAAGTATGCTGGTTAGATCTAGTCCATTTATATTGATTGTCATGTGCATCACAGGTGGGCATACTTTTTTCATGTGTTTCAATGTGTGATCCAGGGTACTGTGTTGCATCGGACCAGCAAGTCGTCTGATCAGCATCACCGAACCACATCTAGTTGCGGCTTGGTTCATGAATTTAAGCCCTAAGACCACTAGTGTAGTTTGAAGTCCTATTATTAGAGACCCTTCTGGCCCAGGGGATGATTTTTTTTTAAAATGTTATTTCTGAAAATATGATGCCTGTGAAATAATTTTGGTATGTTTGGTCTATTATGAGAAAATGGATTATTGTAGAGCGGTTTTTGTTTTGGATTGAATATTCATTTTTCTAAATTTTTTTTATAGAATATCTATTATATATGTATATATATAAAACTTGCTATATTTTATCTATAACAATTGCTTACAAAATATTCACCGTAGATCATGGTGGAGGATCTGAGGTGTTGTAATGGGGAGAATGTTTATTTAAATTTTTTTGATTGTTTTAAGAAATATTTTCGAAATTTTTTTTTAATTTAATTTCATAGAAAAATTAAAAAATTACGCCCCATATAAATTTTTTTATGAAATATGTGAATTATATTTTTATAAAAATATTTTTTTTAATTTTTTTATCTTATAAAATTTTATAAAACTCCAATCAATAAAATAATTTTTTTCACTTTCCGTTGATCACACTTCCTCCTCCTCCTCCACCTCCTGTGAACCAAACACATTCTGAGTGGTTGGAGATTATATTTTGGGCATTACTACTGGAGGAATAGGTTTGGCATGAGAATATGAATTAGGTCTTATAAAGCTTCTCCCATTTAAAAGGATATCTGCAAGGATCTCAAAGCCTTCTCAAATTGTATTCCTTTCAAACTGAGAAATAGTAAAAAAATTCAAATTTTGGGAGGATAGCTGTTAGGCCAATTCCATTAATTTGCTTCTCTTTTTAAAGAATTGTGCATTAGAGATGCTAAACACAATTTGCCTCTTGCCACATTCTAGATCTGCAAGAGTTGCAGTTGTTTGATTGGAGTATATGGCCCTCTCTCATCCGCAAAAAATGCCTGGTTGACTCAGTTTGTTGACCTCCTCCCTCCATCCACCCTTTTAAAGAACCATCAATTTACCACTCTGGAAACCATATAGTGATAGACTTTTCAGTCTAGCTTCGTACTACTAGTTCATCAATAGTGGAGGTTTGCTTTCGTGATT
This sequence comes from Elaeis oleifera, assembly GCA_000441515.1. Classification (NCBI taxonomy): domain Eukaryota; kingdom Viridiplantae; phylum Streptophyta; class Magnoliopsida; order Arecales; family Arecaceae; genus Elaeis; species Elaeis oleifera. The sequence goes on along the minus strand of KE504637.1, from coordinate 1,638,834 downwards.
TCACAAACTAGTTTGGTAGGCAAAAATACTAGAAATACTAGAAAAGATCAAAGTGTTTTTGTAGCTAGCACTCAAAAATAAGCTCAGCATTGGGTATATAGTGAGAAGGGGTTTGCAAGTTAGTTCCAGCTACCCTTTATGTGGTACCCTTGTGGAAATAGTTTCTCACCTCTTTTGACCAAGTCATCTGGTCCCCTATTTTTTCATGCCTAAATGTTCAGGGTACGCCTTCCAACCTTCTTCCCTTTTGGACTTATAGAGGAGGCAGATCCAGGCGTGCCTCAAGAAAGGATGGGACCAACTGGCTATAGGGTCTTCTTGAAAAGAAGGATGGCGGTTTCTTCAGTCCTTCAGAAGGCCTGCATACATTTTCCTTGTGGTGTTTTCTGTCCTCCGGTAAAGACTTAGATAGCCACAGAGCTATCTTTAAGCAGGCTGTCCTCCTTGCTGTAAAATTAACTCCTCTTTCGTAACTTCTCCTCTCTGCACCATTCGCAAATTTCAATAAAGTGGGGGAGAAGTTTCTCACTTCATTTTTCCTAAGAAAAAAATTGCCTTGAACAGATCGCCAGTGTACCTTTGGTGTGGTCTGGACTGAGAACACCATTTTATCTTTCACGAAGCTGATTGTAAAACCCATTTCCGTGGAGATGGCGGGTGTAATTTTACGGTGATGTTGTCAGGTTTGGTTTCCTGTCTTGTCTTCTACCATCCTAGTTCACTGTACATCTACCATCTTAGAACAACCATGAAGTAACCTAATGGATGAAGTTTCACAGGTCATATATAGCACAATGACCTCCACAATGACAGTGCAATACCTGATATGGACCCATTTTCCTGTCAATGGCTCACCCCTAAAATGGTAGCATAAGATAAGACCATTCTAATTTTGTCTCAATCAGAGAGAGATGGTTATAATTTTCATGCAGAACACTACTATGTAAAGCACGTAATAAAACACTAAAAGGTCTGCCCTATATCATTCCTACCTTGAGGAGGCCCACGTACTTTGGAATGATCCGTGGGTTAGGTCCTAATTGTGTTGGGCTATTTGATCGCGGAACCCAACTTCCTCAGTGGTCACATATCTTGCTATTAGAATCGTTGCACAGGATGAGCCAGCGAACACAGTACATGCACACACTGCTTTGATTAACCACTTTATGCTCATGCTTTAAGAAGTGGGATGGGTGACCAATGCCACGATCGATGTTCCAATAGCTCAAGTTGCGAAAAACATCTTCAAATACCAGCAAGGAAATAGATCAAAATATTGGGTACGTGCCAACCGTATGTTGATCTAAGCCCAACATCATTACGCAACAAGCCAATGATGATTGAAACAAAATGTTGCTAGCTTTGACCTAGCTCGATCTGATCGTTGCCATACAACCTGGCTCCTCTACGCTGCACACAATGCATCGCACTGGCAGTCAATCACATGATGGACGGCCAGCAAATAACGCACGCCGTTTGTCCGCATCGTGCCATAACCTCTAAATCGAATCTTGTCAATCCCATTTTTGCTCTATCTTGCCATCAAGGACAATATAGGACCTATGTTATCAAGTGGTGAGGGTCATCAACTAAAATTTGTTCCTATGGCTTGGCATCACAATCTTCTAGTAGTCTCCTCCTCAATTTTTCTGAAAAAAAGATTTATTCTCGAAAAGAAATCTGCAGATAATGTGACAAGCATGGGACCTGGTTTGGTTTAGGTCATTGTCATCACAATATTTCTTCTACCTGTCAACATAAGCATCACCTTCAGGTGGTGCGCTTCAAACTTGAGAAGGTGCCTGGAAGTAGCACATTGCACTTGAAGTCCTCTAAATGTTTGTGTTGTAGGGTTATCATGAATGATTCCAGTAGCTTTGGAGATTGAAAAATCCAATCTCTAAAGTCGGATTGTCGGACTATCACTCGCATGGCTTGGCTTGTGATGAAACGACCTCACCTCACATGCCCTCAGCTTACATGTGAGGCTGTGTTTTCCTCACGATGGCTCTTGCTTCATCATGGGTTGTTCAAGTGATGGACAACTGGACCGTAAAGACAGGATTCTTTAATCTCTATTCCAACTGGATGTATCCTAATCATTGTATAATTACTTAATTTTAGAGATCATGATCTCAGAAGAGCCAGTGTCATACCTTCTTACTTGTTTCCCATATGGGAGGTAAAAGATTGCTTTTCTCTCGTTGTGGGGGAATCATTTGGGTTATTTGTCATGGAACGATTGTCATATCATTTTTATCTCTTTTCCGGTAACACTTTCATAATTTAGAACAAGATACCCTTCAAGGAGATATTTTTATGATGGCATTTCCATTAACTCTGCAAATCTTGGGGATAAAGCTTGTGGAAGATGCTTTAATGGTCTGGGTGAATTTAGAGGGTTTTCTTAATTCATCATATAATTTTCTAATTTCTAGGCATAATGAGATTTTGATTGAATCCTATGCAAAAGCTAGGGTTGAAAATTGATCGGATATAGATGAGATACTAATATCTTCATATCCATATTATTTATTTAGTAATATACATAGAGATACAGATCTGATCTTATCAGATGCAAAAATTCATATCCATATTTATTTAAATAGATATGGATACAATCGAATATCGAAAATATGGATATAAACACGGATATAAATCAGATGATTAAATTTTATAATTACAAATCAAAATATTACTAAGTGGATGATAAATAAAGTTAGTGGCATGCTAATATGGTTATTTATTTTTAAAAAATTTATTGACTATTATATAAAATTAAATAAATTACAAATAGAATTGGATATTCGGATATGGATTGGATAGTAGTCTATCCATCTTCATATTCATTTTTTATTTATGGATATAGATATAGATACAAATATTAGTCGGATGTTCAAATTTTTATTCATATCTAGATAAATTTAGATACGAAAATGAATTCGAACAGATATTATCTGATTCACTTTTATCTCTATTATAAGTCTGAATAATAAAATTAGTGGAAGAGTAGCATTTTCCTGACGATAATATAATTGGACCTTGCCTCGGGGGTCCAACTTGCAGTAGTTAGACCCCAAAATTTCACTTTTATCCCCTACCCTAACCCCAAATAAAGAAAGAGGAAAAGAAATTGAAAGATCCTCTTTTATGACTCCAACTCTGGTCATCTTCTATCAGCTTATATTTAGTGGCTTTGGCGCTGTAATGAGTTCAAAAGACTATTTGACTTTGACAAAGGGCAACTAAACCACAAGAAGTCAAGATAAATGACCCCAGCTAAAATGAGAGCAATGAGTTCCAGAGTGCACCTTCTAAAGGCCTACGTTTTTAGACCCTTTGTAATTAACCTCTATTGTATATATATTACTCTTTTTAATAAAGAACAGGTGGCTGCTTTCCCAGCCTCCTTCAACCATCAAAAAAACTTTCTACCTAAACATTTGAATTGCTGCACTTACACATCCTCCAAAAGGTCATAAGAATGAAATCCTAATCTCTAAAGGCTTTATAAATTTGGGGGTTTCAGTTGTCAATGATTTAGATGCCGGGTCATTTTTATATACTAGGTTCTTGTGTCGCCTATCTTTTAGTTGATTGAAAAAAGTTTCTGTCAGTTTGGATTTCTGAGTACGAGCTTATAGAGTAATATTTTCAAGAATATTTAAGTTTCAATTTTAATATATTACCATGGGATTCAAAATTTGTAAACTAACAAAAGAAATTGTGTGGTTGTAGCTGACGAGGAAGTGTTGCAGATGAGACATCACATCTTGACCATTTGACTTCTACTGGTAGGGTATGCCAAAATCCCCACCTCAACACATATGGACTTCTCTAATAAAAAAAAAAGGGAAATTCTGTCCTGGATATTTTGTCCTTAACAATAACCAGGGTATTTTGTCCTTCTTTCTTTTTACTGAAGATAATTCACATTAAAAATATCTCAGTTTGTTTGAGGTGTTTCTCCTTTTGCATTCAAGGAAGTTATCAGCTTAAACAAGAAAAAGGTGTGCTGCATCAGGAAAAAAAATGAAGAAAATAAAGAAAGGGAAAAAGGTGGGGACTCACTAGTCTCCACCCATTTCCAAGTTTTGATTCAAATCTACACGGCTTTGCTTAGAAGAAATCTTTGCTTGGCTAGAAGAACGCCAATTTAGTCAAAAATCAGTCCTGCACAGCACTTGCAACCCTATATGTTGACAAAATTATACATGGCCATCGGTAGGAAGCAAGCGTATGTTCTCATCCGATGAGAGTCAACAAATCTAACTCAATGTATATATGGTGGAAATTGAGTCATGGAAGGTTTTGAAGGAAGAAAGATGATCTAAGTGTTTCCATGTCCAAGATATATGTCTTTTTTTCCTTGTTGAAGTGCGTGCTATATATATGTTGAGCCCTGTGTTCTATGTGATGAAAGCCAATTAATAAATATAATTAACTAAAACGTATGGTGGATATTCATGGAGACAAAGGTCGAGGAACAAGAGCTGATCTAAATGTTTCCATATTCAAGATGTATCTGTATCTATATCCACACACACACACATATATTAGATTTGAAGTCCAGGATGTGCATGTATCTTGACCCTTATCTTTTATCGAGTTAGCTATAATCATAAGAAGAGACAAACAACCAGTGAATCCATGGGCAAGAATATATAACAGGGAGTTATTAGGTAAAAGAAAGGTGATGTCCATGCAGCAAAAACATAAAGTAATATTATGAAAACTGATACTAAGTGTTCTAAGCTTTACCAAAAACCATCAAATAAAAAAATAAAAAATAAAACTCGCCGAAAAAAAAAATCTTAAGAAATGGACAAAGTAGAATAAGCACAGGAAATCCAAGTCTGCTACTTATGTACTGCCTGAGCAACTAAAGAAATCGATGATAGAAGCCTCCTTTACGAGCTCTAGTCCAAGTCGTAGGGTTGTGAGCTCCAAATCGTTCTCCAAAGGAGTCAAATTCAAGTCCAACTTCCCTTCACCAGCTTTCTCCTCTTCTGCATGGATCTCGCCGGCCTCCACCGGCTTGTGCCGCCTCATGTGGCCGCCCAAGGCCTGCCCTATGGGGAACTCCAAGCCACAAACAGGGCACTCATGCGTCCTTGGCTTTGATATCTCTTTCTTGGTCTGTTCGACCGGATTCCTCCGGCCTCTTGGCCTCATATGGCTCGTCCGGTGGCCTCCGAGTGCTTGGAACGTCGGAAACCGGCGATTGCATGTCTTGCACTCGTACATCCGCCCCACAGGCTTCTTGATGCCATTGATCTTCTGAGCCTTTGCTCCACTGCAAGAGAGTAGCAGCAGCAGATTGGCCATGTTGGGGCTTTCCATCTCCCCCTCCTCTCTCCCTGCTGTGGAAACTTTGCCATGAATTCTTGGTCAAGAAGTCTACAAGTATGCATGAAAGTGGGTGAGGTGATTGGACTGTGGAGTTTTTTGGAGCAGGAAGGGAATGCATGGGGGTCCAGATTTATAGGGTGGTGAGGTGACGAGCCAAGGCCAAGTGATACCATGTTAGTGTATGGGTCACGTCAGAAGTGATGACCGGGGTGCCATGCACCCGCTCGGAACATTCACGCCTTTGAGTACGCGACCGCGTATCATGCACATCAAGCTACAGTCAAGGTTCGTGGCGCGTTAGTTGCTTAATCATTTAAACGCAAGGCTAATGCTTACATAAAACGCTCAATTATTTTGGGACCCTCTAGTCAACACGCTCCACTGAGCTGTTAGGTGAGATATGTACCCACCAACAAAGTTCAATTGATACTTCATAGTTCATACGCTCCTTCATTCCTCAGGCAAATTATATCCTACATCGTGTCAATGTGTATCAATATGGTCATGCATAAAATCAATCAGTTTGTCTCTTTTTTATGGATCAATCAAAAAAAAATATATATATATAAATAAATAAAATAATTAGCATGATGCATAATTTTATGGTGCATACAACGTAAAGTATAATTTCTCCTTCACAAGAGGCCATCTTCAATACCCAAGAAACTTTGCTTGAATATTAAAATAATACTTGTTAAAATAGTTATTACAGTGGTGATAAAATAGAACATCATGGACAATAATAGAGAAATAACAATGTTATTGCTTAAGTAATTGTTACTGATAAAAATTATTTTTCATGTTGTGCAAAATTTCTAACCCGTCAACATATTTAGTTGATGGGAAAGCTGAAACCGTTGTAATGGTGATTATCACATCCAACGGGTTCTGAAACTAAGCTGTGTGCAGGAAAAATCCACCTATTTTTGTCAATAATTAAAGGAGCTTCGAGACCAGACAGCAGAGATTTGGAACTTGGCAGGGCGGTCAAAAGAATGGCCAAGTGACTTGACCGGTCATGCACCGGCGTTGAAGCTTCCGATTCCCCGTCTCTTTGGAATCCAAAGGCCGGTGCCGTGCTGCGGTCCCACTTGATATTGAAAGTAACTAAAGAGAGCCTGCTTAAGAAATCGCAGTATATGAATCAATCAATACGTGTGAGGACTTGATGAGCACCCGGGAGTTGCTTCGCTTGGGAGGTTACGCGGCTTAAACGTCCTTCTCCTTTGTCCTTCTAGTATCTTGTCTTCTTCTACAGCTTATCACCAACGCAGTTGGGCCCTCCTCATCATGTGGTCATCCACTGGAAATTTCAAGTGTGAAGCTTAGAATTTTAAGCTAGGGGGTCATAGAATTAGGAGAGTTTACACTTACAGGAGGACTGGTATTAGGTTTTGGAATGGAGGTCTCAGTACGTAGTATTGATGGTGGTTCTGATGGTCAGTTTTTCACTCCATGCGTGGATAGACCCGGGGTTGACTCCTAGTAATCGCATTCATATGCGTGGAATCCTTGCCATGAAGTTTCTGTCAAAAGGGTTTCTAGGAGTACTACGTTGCATTACAACTTGTGCTCGTGTTGGCATCCATTTTAATCCGCTGGTTATAGCGAGTATTAAGAGTGTTTTTCTTAAATAAAAAGTTATTTCTGTGGCCAAGGATGTCCGGATGATGCAAAACATTAGAGATTCATGCACATGGTACCAAGATGTGGGTTGGCAGATAAATGTAATCCACCGTAACGGGGCTCGATGATGTCAAAATAGGAGATTGACTATAGCTGTACGGCCAACGTGGTTCCCAAAGCGACATGGTAGATGGAGCCATTCACGGGGGACCATACTTGATTCCAAACCGAAGATCAATAATGCCCTGCACCGGCCATCCTCGATGCACGATTGGCCGGTGATTGAGTGGTGCAAAGTGAGAAACATGCATGATGGGTTATGATGTTTGTATTTATTATTTTCTTTCGAGATCACTCGTTGACGCACAGTACATGGGTGGCCGGTGATAGGATGCTGGATCTTTTGGTTCAGCTTGCATCTCGGGGCATCTAGAAGTTTCCAGAAAGATGGTTGTTTTCTTTTTTCTTTCTTTTTTTTTTTTTTTTGGTTCCTTTTGTAATAGAGATGTGAGGAAACCCAATACAGGCGTTGAAAAGAAGCCTTCTGCATCAGTACAATGAAAAAAAAAAAAAAGTCAAACAAACAGAAGATAATCCTCACTCCAAATTAACCTTTGCTTCTACAACAGGGGATTGTAATAGATGAGCCTGAATTTGGATTGAATCAAATTTAGAACAAACCAAAACTTTCACTCACATCCAACCAATCTATAATTATATTAGAATAAAATAAATTCACATCATATCCCTTCCTTCATGCAATTCACAAATATAATTAAAACATCATATCAAAATCAGATATCTTAAGAGATGAAAGCTAAATAAGATGAAGAAAGAGAGAAAATAATTAAAAAGGAGAGGAGAAAAATGGTAAATGCTATGTTATTCATTTCAATTGTTCTCTTTATCCTTTTATTCTCTCTTAACCATGTATTACATGGTCTTTCTAGACATTCAACTAAACCCTGATCAAATCGCAGATCTTATTTCAGAAGACGAGACCCTAGAACTCATAACAAATTTTATGAAACTGCACAACAACGGTTCAAACACCCAAACCATCCGATGTAATAACAAAGGGAAGTTTAATGGGCACTGCTATTTCTTTCAAGATTTTGTGATGATTTGGGTAAGAAACTTGGGCCAAGCAACCTAAGGCGGTTCTAGATCTCTCTCTCTCCTTCCAGCCTTGCATGCTTTCCTCCGGGGACCCTTCATTCCCCTCCACCTTCACTCGCTGATCTCCGTCTCGTTTCCTCTCATTCTTGAATAGAATCTGGGTTGGAACGACGGCTCTTGTTTTCCGTTCCCCTCCTCTCAATTCCTTGTGTCTTTCTTGATCCTTTTCTTTCTCTTGTCGGCGGGTTGCCCGAGCTTCTGACTCGGCTTCTTCTCGCTGGCGTCGGAGACTTGGAGTCGGTTCTCATGGGATCTGTAGGAGGGTTTAAGAAGGGGAAGAGGGCCGAAAAGAAGGCCGAGAGGTATGCGGCCGGCGAAGAGCCGATGGATTCGGGCCAGGAGCCTGCAGACTGGTGGGATGGCTTCTCAAGAAGGATTCCTGCAGGTTTCTTTCGATTTCTGCTTGTCCTCCTTTACTCCCCCATTTATGTGACGTTCTTGCCGTATTGTGCTGTTGTTAGTTTGCTTGCTGCTCTCGAAATCGATGTGGCGGACTTCTTGAATGGTTTCGTATTCGTTTTCAAGGCGGGGTTTCAGTTCTTGGATTCTCTCTCTCTCTCTCTCTGTGTTTTTTTCTCCTGGGGGTGAGCGTTTGATTCGGTTCTTGTTCTTATAATGGTGTTCTAGGAATGCATTAATACGGGTCTGTATTGAAATTTCATCTTTTCGTATGGAGATATGGTTAGATGCGAATCTCCTCTCGGAAATCTTGACTGGTTGATGCAATCTAGAGAGATAATTCATCTCTACCCCAGAGTAATCTTGTTTTGTTGATTTGGAACCGGAACAAGCCATGACACTATGCAATCGGGAAGGAGTAGTGGATTAATTCTGTTAAGATTGGCATCTTGATGACGGATCTGGCCCAAGAATTCTGCTTTTGTTTTTGATACTAATGGGTGTTTAGAAGGACTAAAATTTGGTGAGATCACTGGAGGGATCTATTTTAGAGTATGAATTTCTTGCTCAAATGTTGGATGGTCGTATAAGGTGGATGCCGATACTCTGCATTTGATTAGTTTTCATGCTGTCAAGATTATGGCCTTATTGGTTTTCTGCCACATAATGCAAATGCTGTCACTCTCCATTTGTTTAGATCAGCAGGCATGTGATTGTAGGTTGCAACCTAGTCAGGACAAAAGTTCTTGCCTTTATCACATGGTGCAGATGTCAATGCTCTTTATTTGTCCAGATTGGTGGGCGTTATGATTATGCCCTTTCATAATTTCCATAGAGGACCAGGGACCATATATTGTTAAAATAGATTACCATACTGATGGGCACATTTCAGTTAGGACTTTAAGTGATTGTAAGATACCACTAAGAGTATTGAAGAGATATCATGAGATAACTATTAGACCAAATTTGTAATTCAGATCAGATCACTTGAAGTTAAGTACGTTTGAAAAACGAGATGAGGTTTCTTGGTGGATATGTGGTAAAACAGGGCACTAGAATAAATAAACAAGTAGATGGTGCATGCAAAAAGCAATATATGCATGATGTAAGAGAGAATTTTTTGAGATTGTTGAACCATGTAAACAGTAGGCAAAAGATGACTCAGATGAAGATTAAGCATCAAATGTAGGATGAATGGGTTAGAAAAGAAGAAGAGGGGTGAGGGGCAAAATACTAGGTATATGGGAGGTCTCTTTGTCTGATTGGACTGATGGTGAAGTAGAATCATAGAGCCATTTCCTATAGATGGGATGAGGTTCATTTTTGTGTCAATGTAAGTTTCGATTTTCCACATCATGCTTATAGGCTACAATGATGTTTTTTCTAGGGGGTAAGTTTGGAGTATGCTATTCGTTTTTTTCCTTCAATCATTTTCAAAACAAAACAAAACAAGACATATTTAGAGGATTACTGGGTGATAAAGAATGGGAAAAATGAAGGCCCATAGAGAGTGAAGTTGTTTCTGTAGTAAACTAAGGATAAGCATGGATGCATTGTGTGGGAAGTTTTTTTTTCAATATGGAGATTTTGACTTGCATACATTGTGGTTTTCATATAAAACAGCTTAGGAAGAAAAGCAGCTCAAATTTCTCGAGGTTGCAAAGAAGAGACAATGAGGCACAGTTTTCCATGTTATTTGAAGACCTTCATAGGTATTCCATCTTGATTGATTTTGGAGGTATTTCTACTCAAGTTGCCTATATCGAATACACAACTTGCTGAAAGTTGGAATCTCATTTGGTTTCTGCTATTTTTTGTGAGATGGACATATTATTATCACCTTTTCCATGTCAGTTACTTTTATTGTTTGTAATAATATTCTGTATGTCTACTTTATTTCTATCAAGATTACATCCATCACTAGTTCATGCCTTTTCATATCCATTTTGACAAAGTCCCTGCCATTTATTTGCTTGCCAGTACTGGAATGTTGTATGAATGGTTAAAATGTTGATCGCCATTATTCCCTCGCAAAACCTCTATCTTTTCAGTTCAGCTCAGTCTCCTAATGTGATTTTTGAAAGGAATTTCTTACTGAAATATAACCTCAATGTTATTTTGAGTGGCATTATCAACTTCTGCCCTGATAAGTGCTGACATTGTCCCAGTACGTGTGTTAAGACTGCCTTCAGTAAATTTCAACATTCTGGACCTTTCCAGTTGGAGTTTTTTTGATCTGTCTCTTCTATTTTATACCATATTGTAGACATTTATTTCTGTATTTTGCTGTACAGTAGTATTTGTAAGAATGCTCTCAATTCCTGGTCTTCTTCTGCCTTATGTTGAATGCTGTTTGTTGTTACATCAAGAAGTTCTCCCCTGTAATATCACAATGCTTTACATTGTTGTGCTGAGATCATGTTTGTGATTTTCTCAAATGAGGAAAGAGGAAAAAAGATAGCGCTTATTTATCTGTCATCTTTTTTTTGCTTACTTCGTTCTACATATTACTACACTTCACTATCTATTTGCCTCTTTCCCTATCTTGTTAATTAGTTCTGCATCTTGTTAAAGGTACCTTATTGTAAAATCCTTTCACTTGATTGAAATCTCTGTTTCTATGAATCTAAAGGTCTTCTTTTTTTTTTTGTTTTTATTTCTGTTTCTTGGCTCTGCTGCTGCTGGAAGTCATGATGTATATTCTGCTCTAACCACTAGTAATGCAAGTGGCCTACCTTAGATCCCTTGAGGCTTGAAGCCTCTTACTTTTGATCTTAGTGGTGAGCATGTTGTCGTTTTGATATGTTGTGCTAGTTCTTCTGCCTTCATGTCATCTTGCTCCCTGACTTGCTGTTGTTGGGTGTGTATAGGAACAAAGCTAGCATTCCTACTCAAGTCATGCTTGTTAGTTTTGATTGTCAAAGATTGTACACTAGATGCTAAGAAAACATCATTTTCAAATATTATGAGCTGTTTTGCACATTTAATCTATTTATCCAGTCAAAGATGTTGACTGGATGTTATCTATTACATAGATGGCTGTAGTAAGTAGCAGAGTCTATTATTTATAAATTGTAAGCCATCATTTCCAGCATGGATGGTTGCATTCCTTGGATGCCTTTGGCTTCTTAAGTTCTGCAATATCCGTCAAGTGACACCTACAATCAAGGACTAAGTGTGTGAAATTCCAAGTAAAATCTAAATGCAAACTTGACTCACACAAATGTATATCAGTGGCTGTTGATCATACAAATTTATGATCTATGTTAAACAGTGGCACATTTTGCTCGATATACAATTCATATTCATTTTTGAAGGAAACTAAACGTCAATATGTATGGGATAAGTTATGATGATTATGATATATCTATGCAATCCAAAGTCTTTTATATACATTTTATGTTTACTCATTCCATAAGAAGCTTTTAACAGCCACACCTGCTCCAAACACCACCCAAGTAGGGTTACAGGCCCTGCTGCCGACAATCTGTTGGTCATCAATTCACCTGGTCAACCTTGACTTCCTGATGAAGACAGGAAAATTGTTTTGTTTCTATCTTGCAAAATTTTCTTTAAATTGTCTTGATGATCACATAAAGCATTACATGCAAAGAAATCTTTAGTGCATTTCCATGTGAATGCTGCCAGTATCAGTCATATAGTGTTGGTATTTTGGAACAAAGATCTCTTTCTCTCTTGCATATTTGATTGCTCTGCCAGAGAAGGCTAAATGAAGGATGTGATCTTTCAGAATAATTATGTCAGTCTTTGTTTATTTGGAAAGCCTTGCATGCTGATGAGTGAAGGGCTGAGCTGATATTCTACTTCATGAAGTTTTTATTTGCTACAATCAGGATAGCGGTTACATTTGTATTTATTCATCATCAAAGAAAGAGATCAATATTGCAATTCAGAGTGAAAGGTGGTGAGAGACACCAATTATCATGAAGAATTTAGTTTTAACTAGTGTCACTGTCGAACATTGAACTGAAGTTTCATTCATAAGAAGAAATTGAAAACTGAAACTAATCAGGAAATAATATTCACATTCGAGTAGTCGCAGTGGTATGACATGAGAAGTCACAGAAGTGCCTGTATGATATGACCTCGTGATGCTTACCTATAGTTCCTTTCATGTGCAAACCTTTTGCTTCTAATTTCACATAGGACTTAAAGATCCACATATTTGCATCTGCATGATTTGCTTCTTGACTGAGCATGATGATGCATGCTAAGAATCTATATTTTCACTTTTTTCTCAGTCAATCTGTCTTTGCATGGCACTTATGTCTTCCTGGTTGCAGTAACATTCTTTGCTGCTAAATAATTTTCATATGGCAGGATGCTACTGAAATTTCTTGGAGTTACTTTGTTCATGAATGTTGTTTCTGTTTTCATGCCTCCTCAGGACCCCTATCTTTATCAAAGGAGCTGAACAAATTTGAGTCCATCTTCAAGATCTCAAGAAAAACCTTCAACTACATATGCTTGTTGGTGAGGGAAGATCTATTGGTGAGAACAATTGTCTTTGCCTCCACTGATGGCAAGGTTCTCTCTGTTGAAGACCAGATAGCTGTTGCCTTAAGAAGGCTATGCTCTGGTGAGTCACTATCATTTGGAGGCTTATTATATGGGAGCAACCAATCAACTGCGCCCGCCGCCCCCGTCCCGCCCTGCACCAACCACATCCCCCCACCCTCCTCCGCTCAAGTGACCTGGCGATTTGTGGAGGCTATGGAGGAGAGAGGTGCCATCACCTCAAGCGGTGATAATAAAATCCAAATTTGAAAAGATCCAGGGCCTTCCAATCTGTTGTGGTGCCATAGACACCACCCATGTCAAGATGTGCCAGCCTTCCTCAGACCCACCAAGTTATTGGTTGATCATCCAAAGAACTATAGCATGGTATTGCAGGCTGTTGTGGACCCTAATATGAGATTCCAAGACATTGTCACAGGCTGGCGAGGGTGCATGAAGACTTCCTACTGCTCCAGAATTCAGATTTCTTCCAACTGTGCGAGAGCGATTTGAGGCTTAATGGGAAGAAGCTAGAACTTTCAGATGGGTCAGAAGTGAAGAGAGTATATAATTGGAGTTGCAGGGTTTCCTCTTCTTTCTCAGCTTCTCATTCCTTACCATGGAAAGGATCTTTCAGACTCGAAAACTGTGTTTAACCGGCAGCACTTGCCAACCATAATGTTGGCACAGAGAGCATTGACGAGGCTGAAGGATACTTGGAAAATCATTCAGGCGGAAATGTGGAGACCTGATAAGCATCGACTGCCTAGAATAATTCTTGTTGCTGCTTGCAGCACAATATTGTCATGGACTTAGAAGATGCAGTGTGGGACGGGATGCTGCTGTGTCACCAGCATGATCCAAGTTACAAGCAACAATTTTGCAGTTTTGCTGGTCAGCATGGATTGATTCTGAGAGATAAGGTATCCCGGTTCTTATCAGAAAGATTACCACCATAAAATGAACATCGAAACTTTATTTCCATTGTTTCGGTTCATGCTGATGCTGGTCAGAAACTAGATCTTCAAGGCACTTCATTATGCTTGAATCAGTGTAGGTTATTGTGGGCAGGCTTTTCTTCTTTCTTTTCTTTTTAGCCCTCACAGCTGCTTGATGGTCCTTCCTGAGTTGGTGATTCTTTTTCAGATATTGAACAAGAACATGAAGACAAGGTCTTTTCTGGTCCCTGGTCCGTGCATCCCCATCTAAGAACCATTGCTGGCAATTACACCGACCACTCTACAAGCCAAGTAATTCAAGTTTTTAATATCTTGAAATTATCTATATATATTTCTCCAGTCCTAAATATTCGATGATCGGTTAGCTACCACTGTCATTACTTAGAATGCTTAAGCCAGTCATTAACGTTTAATTAGACAGTTATTGTCGACAATTATAGCAAGTTAGAGGTAATCTGGACAATGTCACTCTACTATTTTTCACTGTCTTCTATATTATATGCAAACTCTGAAGCGGGCATTTGTGAGGGTTTGTGCAGTTCATTTCCACTTTTTTCTATTCCAAAAATACCTTTCTATTATTTTTTTTATTTTTTAATTCCCATCTTGTGATGCCATTTCTTCTTATGGTTCATCAGTGAAAGCGTGGGACTCCAAGCAGGTGCCTTGGGCGTGGCCTTGCATTTTTAAGGTCTAGTTTATTGAAACTGCAATACGAATGTGTTAGTTTTGATGCATGACATTTTTTCTTTTTTGATGAGTTGGATGTATGATATTATTTGATTGCAAGTTTCAGGATAAAAGGTTGGCCTTTGACTGCCAGCTTTTCATTGAAAGAAACGTGACGTACCCAAATCAACTCATGTGGAGTATAGTCATTTTTTAACAAAATTCTATCATTGAGTTCAAAAGAGGAAAGAAGGAACAAAACTGCCATATTGAGAGGGTGGAGGAGCAGCTGGTGGAGGAAGCAAGAGAGGGAAGGGGAATGAAAAAACAAAAAAGCAGCTGGTGGAGGGCAAACAGGAAACCCCATTCACTGTTCTGCCTCCTGGAGAAACCCATATAAATGCTTTATTCAGCAAGTCTAATGAACGGGCATGGGCAATAGTCAATCAATGACAGGGGAAGAACTCCACGCAAATAACCCCTCTCTATTTCCATTGTTAGGGTTTTGCTGATGTCATCACCTAATTTATACTCATCTTGCATCCAATTTAGGGTTTGGTCTGGAATGTTGAGATGGAGGCATCGAAGCTTTTGGCGAACAGAAGAAGTTCTGGTTCGCTTCCTTGCTCGTTGTGTGGGCGGCCATTCTACAGGTTGTTCTACTCCCTTTTGCTCCAAATTCTTCTAGTCTGTTGTCCAATTCAGTGTTCCCTCCTTCCATTTCTAATGATATGATCAGTTACTGGACTGAACGTCTTCGAATTCTTGGTTTGTAGGATCAAGTTTTGCAGGCACATGTGATGTGCATGCAGAAGCAAGATGCCTTCAAGCAAAAGTTTGGGTATATCAGCCAAAAGAAGGTGGATATGATTGCATTACTGAGCAATTTTATCAGGTTCCTCTGAAGCCGAATCATATCCCCATTTCCTTTATAGATTCTTCTCTTTCCACATTCTTGTTTAGTTTCTTGGGATGTGGGATATAGTAGTCTTTTGGAGAATAGAACATCATGAAAAAAGAATATAAACACCATGTGAGAGTTCCTGGATTGGGTTTCCATTTGTCTTTGTGGAAAAGGAACAGTCGGTGATATGGATCATTGGCGAACACATGGATGTTAATCGGGGTTAATTATGCTTTCCATATCGCTTTTCTATTTGCAGTCCGTTGTTAGCTTTAAATTGACTGATTATAGGGTAGAAAGGGATGCTTAAAATTATGGTTTCAGTCCTATGTGTGTCCGTATTTGTATGTTTTAACTTCTTATCTGTCTTCAAATTGTAAGGTTTGCTGATTTAAAATATGTGATTGGTAAAAATATTTGATAGGTAACTTCTGGAATTTAGAAGGTACTTGGAAATCTGCCGTGTTTGGCATTCACAGGCACCACGTGATTGTCAAAAGGGTAGATCAGGTTTACTGTATTGAGTTCTAGAAACACATATCGGACCTTAAACCTAGTAAACATCCTTTTTTATTCAGGTTGGTTTGATAAGGAAAATCCTAAAATTCAAAGAGGCATTTTGTGGCTTGGTGGCATGAAGCTGAGAATTTATAGATGAGGGATGACATGTTAGAGAATGTTCGAAAGTTCAAGGGAAACCCTTGTGGAATTTATAGGTTGTGTTCCTTGCCACCTTGGTAAAGGTGGCCCTTTGCATTAGCATTTGAGGATTCTAACCAACTTTTATTTATGAATAGTATGTAACCTACATATAGACAAACATACACAAAGTACATGACATGCATTGGATGTGTGGCTATGTTCATGGCTCCTGGTTAAGAAAGTCACACTAGTTGATTCATAAGCCATATGTGGACATTTAGGACAACCTGTAGATTTTGATTGCTTCGGTTTCAGGGCTTGTTCTGGCTAGCCCTTGATCTGAAATGTCAGTTAAAATTGCCTGAACCAATGTACTGTCATGTAGCCAGTTTAGAATTAGTAAATTGCAACTAAAATGTTTAGTGTTGTGCTATTTACTTTTAGATAATCTCAGCTGGTTCGAACCAAAATATCCTGTTTGATTTAGAAGGAGCTGAAATGGGTCATCTACTTGTTTTAATTCTTCATTGTCATTTGAACTGTGAAAAATCATTTGAAAATTTAATTCACATAAAACTTAATGCTTCGAACACCTTACAATTGTTCACATACACAGATAGCGAACATCACATTTCTATATTTGCAGATATAAGTTGTGCAACGAAGCTTCATACCTATCTTATTGCCTGTGAAAATGCTTCTGTTTTACTTTGGTGAGCCTGCAGAGTTATTAATACCAAGTCATTATGACATGGGATGTGGAATTTGTGAAGCAAATAAATTATGGAAGTTGTGACCTAGGATGGAATGCTATTGTGACATCTATTCTTTAGTACATGATCAAATTTCAAGATCCATTTCTGAAGGGTCGAGCATGTTTAAGGGTTTTCAGTTTTAAGTTGATAGGCAGGACAACACTCAAAACTCTTCCAGGAGTGGGGCCTACTTGTGTACACGATTATCAGGAACCTATGAATAGATAGATTCACTATAAAATCTCCACAGCATGCCCATCTCGGTCCTCTTGTAATCAGAAAATCAAGTATTGGTGAGGTCAAGCAGAGACTCAGTTTCGAGCCTATCCGTGGTCTGCCACTGATTTGACATTGCAATTAAACCCCAGCTAACTTTGCCCTTTTCCCTTCCGATTGACATCCTACTTCCTGGTTATTTAGAGAGGCTCGGTGGCTGCTTTCTCATTGTTATCATAATATAATGGCATTACAGAAAACATCTGTTCAGGTTTGTTCAGCATTTTCTGTTTCATTGCAAGGATTCACCAACTCCAGTCTCAGTTAATCAAGCAACCTCAGTTTTACGAAAGCTAAAATCCTTGCTATCAAGAGATGGAAAAGAAAATCTAAGAAAACCTGGTACAGTGGGCGGACAACCTGAGGGTTCTTT
>KE504637.1:1594213-1609544 GCA_000441515.1 Elaeis oleifera | reverse complement strand
TTTCGATTTTTTCCAGTGAACGCATGGAGAGAAATATTTGTGAAATATTTCTAAATTTACTTTTCTTCATATGGATTCTAAACGGTCAATATTTTTTTTTAAAATAATTAATAAAAGTTTCATTCAAATAAAATAACTCTAAATTTATTTTTTTATATAATTAGTTAACTCAAAATTTTTTTGTCATCAATTATATAACATGGCCTTGGCCTAGATCCAAACAACAGAATCTGATATATTGCTGTTGGGGTGATTTTGTACTGATCGAAGTTACGAAGCATATAAATTATAAAGGAATGATTGATCCACATGGATCCTCAAATCCTTCATTTTTTTCAAAATTCATACAATCCTGATATGACAGTGGGCCATGGAACAAATAAGGAAGAAATAATAAATATATCTCTTCAAATAATAAAAAATAATGGTCAAATCTCGTCTGACGAGGTGAGACAACTGCTTGATTCTCTTTCTTCTCACGACTCTTCAATCTTTGCCCATAAATAAAGACTCACAGGGGATTCTCAAGATATAAAATTTTTTCTCTACCAAAATGCTCACTTTTCCTTCTGTCATCTAGAATTCTAACTTAAGCATTAGATGATCTCCACCGGAACCACTTTCAATCAGAGACTTTTCTTATAGGTCTTGCCATCATCGTCCGACTCCAACCAATCCAACCTAAAGACGAAATTCTACCGCAAAAATAGCTAAAGCTATACAAGTCTAAAATTAATTAATATCCTTATTTGTTGAATGGCCATATATATTTTTCTAGTTAGAGAAAATCCAACAAAATCATGATAAAATTTGCTTTCTTCCTTGTCACCTAAATTTTCTTCTATTCTTGTTTGTTTAGCAAGTAACCCTTCCCATCTTAATAAAAGTACATATGCTTGTTGTGGTCAAGAGCTCGGATAGATCGGGTTCTTCACCCACATGCGTGAGATATTATATAAAAGGTACTTCACTGGGGGGAAGAGAAGGTATTATCCCATATAAATCAAAATTTCTCTCAATTTACAATCGATGTAGTGGGACTAAATGTGTCATCCTCCACAACAATAGTCTGTGCAAGTGGGATATTGTTCGCTTTAACCCTTATTAGGTGCCACATGATTTTGTGGTTGCCATGAGAAGATTGCCTCACCGGGGGGAGAAAAAGTCTTATTTAACGTAAGTCAGAATTTTTCTTGACTCACAATTGATGTAGGATATAGAATGAAGGTACCATCCTCTCACAATAACTTCACTGAAAGGATAATCTTGGGACTTCGTTAGGTCCAAAGTTCCCATCGAATTTAAAACCAAGACTGCCGATTGGTTGTTTTTAGGGATAGTAATTGGGCCAGTTCAGGCTTGAGACTGATTCTAATTCTGCGCCCGATAGCGGATTTCCAAGGATTTGACCGACTTTGTTTACCAAAAAGCATTTGACTCACCAACATGGTAGCAGTGGGGGTGCAAGGTTGTTGGGTGATTGTTCTAGCTACTACTTCACTGACACCTAAATCTTGGTAGTTGGATTCAAGCAATGGACCAACAGGACGAGGAGCTTCCAGATGGTAAGAAGGTGACCAGAACAAATGCTGGCAGCCAAACAACAAACGGGGACTTTGGACCGGGAGTTGCAACCAAGTCATTTTCTAATCGACGGAGGCTTCCTTTTAGAAGAGATCAAACAAGCAATAAAGGACTAGAGAGAGGTAGCTTGAAGGAATGGTTTACAAAAGTTTCCAGCTCTTAAGAAAAGACAAAATTCTAGAAATTAGTAATGGGCTCCTGCTTTCTAGAAGGGACAATTTCAGAGTTTAGAACGTAATACACTGAATTTTAGTCAATAATTAGTTTGGATTCAAGGTTGAGTTTTGAAACTTTTGATGATATCCGAGAGCCGGACAGGCTTGTTTGAAGCGGTGCAATTGCGGCACATGCTTCATCATCGATTAGATAAGTAAACCAACAAAGATAGAGTATATGTACATCATTAGATAAATAAATAAGAAATAAAATTCTTTTCTTTGGAAAAAAAGGGCTCATACTATTTGGTTAAATTCCTTCGTGCCTTAAACTGCAAAAACCGTTGGTGCATTAGATACTGCTCTAAACTATAATTCTGCATAAAAAACTCTGCTAGCTTGCAGTAGTAACAATGGCCCCTAGACTTCATCAATGGTTATTTAGTATCTGCCGACATTGGTTGCATGGATCCACATCGGGGCTTTCCATTGGATAACTCATCAGTCAGACGATCACCAACATCTGATGTTGATATGGCATTAAGAATCAAGTATGGCTCTTGCTGGCTTCGAAACCACCATTTCTGACCTTTGCTCTCTTCTACAAGCTTATCAATTGGACAACCAATTTAGTAATCCAACACTAGATGGCATGCATACCTAACCTCCTCACTTTGTACCTTCACTTTTCAACTCATATTGGCAAGTTAGCTAGTGCCTTTTTTTGTTCTTTTCTTCTAAAACTTATATTGAAAAGGGATATGAGTCAGATCATAATCCAAGTCTATTTAACTTTAAATTATTATGAGAAATCATGATAGGGGTTCCATGAACTTCGACAAATGATATTGGGTAACCAGAGTATTTGGTGACGTTAATCAGCCAAGTGGTTCTGATAGCCATTAGATGGCGTAGTTTGGCTATCTATAACAACAGTATCACAGGAGAGACACGTACTCACTTTAATGTTCACTCAAATATTTAAGAATTAGGATTACACACGTGTGATGGGAGGTATTTAGGTATTAGTTCCACGTAGACCGCTAATCCGTCAAAGTTCAAACGAATGCCTGATCTCCCTTCAGTGAGCAGTAAGGCAGCTGAAGGAGAAAGGAGGCGAGGTCAGCCTTTCTTAGCCCTCAAGCAACAAGTTAAACCAATACTGCCAACCATCACATCGATATGCGTGTAATTTTGTAAAAGCCGCATACTGATCATGACCGGATTAAACATAGATCATATCACATATATGCCAATCCAAACCTAACGCGCTTATTAGACAGCACAACGTCATCGATTTAATAATCAGGCAGAATAAAGTCAAACAGATTAAATTGGTCTTGAATCGATTAAATAGATTATAACCAAGCCAAAATGATTTAAAGAATCAAGATTCTGAATCTGAATCCGATCAATTTAATAAATGAGTTGGATCAAATCAATCCATTTATAAGATCTAGAGTAGTTTATCATCAAACTAAATCTGTTTAAACTGTGTATCAGGTGGGTCGAGTTCACGAGCCAGGTGATAAATTGCCTACCCTAAGCTCCTCTTTCTTCTTTAATTTTAAGTACAAATTGCATGTCTATCAAACAACAACCACTTTATACTGATAAGATAAGAAATGGAGAAACTATAAATGTCAATCTAAAAATAAAATCTCAAAAATAGGATTTTGATTTTGTCAAATGGGATCCTTCCCTCCTCGAAATGTTAGATGTTTCAAAAATCTCAATCCAAGTTTTCATAACCAATTCCCACCTCCATCTCTAAATTAATTTTTTTTATTTTTTATTTTTTTTCTCTTTTCTTTTTTTTTTCTAAGACTATGCTGGTATCTAATCTAGCGTATAAGTCAGTATTTTTCTGATCTCATGCTTGAGACATGCCAACCTCCACGGCCCCACTCAAGTTCCACACCTACTAAATTGGGTAGCTGTTCGTGAAAACTAGAAGCGGCGAACGAAGTGGCTGAGCATGCTACCCTCTTATTATTTATATATATTTGATAACATATGATGCTTCCTTGGGGGATAAACAAAAACCACGCCTGATACATGATACCCATGCTTACCTCAATTAACAACCATATGAACCAAAAAAAAACCCAGACCAACCAATCAAACGAAGTTCCCCCAATGGACGAGACAATGCCGATCAAGGACGTTAAGCCAGCGAAATAGATCTGTGGTCAAATCTATGTGGATTGCCGGGTTTGAGTGCAAACAATGACCATTGTGGACGTCAAAGTGGCTGTTCAATGGATTAAAAGATGATAAGTCATGACTTACGAGAGTGACGCATGCAAAAAATGAATAGTTTATATAACCCGTGTAGGGATTGATACCATATTTTGAAGCAATTTGATCAAGATTATGTCAGTGCCGACGCTACTGGGTGTCTGTGCTACTCTAGTCGAGATCAAGGAAGCTAATCTGACACGATTGAGGTTGGATCATACTATTATCATAATACGTTTCAAGTGCCACGGAAGGCATGATGAAAAAAATGAGGCGGTTGGTGATTGAACGCCCAGCAACTTCCATTGACAAAGCGTATCCAGCTTCGTTAATTCCATCCGACTCATGGTCCAACGTAGCCACCTCAAATCCATGCCGTCGGTAACCAACCGTTGGGAATTAAATGCATCAAGGAACAGTGAGCAAAGGCATTGCGTAGGAACATTGGTTTTTTTTTTTTTTTCCGGTCCACAATCCTAGGGATCCTAGACGAACATTTTCCAACGGGACCCCGCTAATTTATTTACGTAAGTTGGCGTGCACTGACTTTGCTACCGTACTTACTTTATTCGGGAGAAAATTGTCAACATTCATCAAAGTCGCAGGTGCGATGTGGTGTCAGGGGAAGCTTCGTTGCAACTCCAATAAGCGATGTGGGTCATAGTTGACACGTCACGGCATGTCATTCTTCCAAAAGGCATTACAAGGAATCACCACCAAAATTCAAAGTCAGATGTTCAGCTTACAATGGGAAACACCACCAGAATTATCATATAATTATTTTCTCAGATAATTTTTTCATTATTTAAAGTAAGAGTACGTGGCCTATTTTTTTTTTATTTCACGTAATCTAATATATCTTAATTTCTTCCTTTTTGAAGAAAAATCCACAGGTTATTTTGGTAAAATCATAGGTTCATAATCTAGAACATGATTACATCAACAACTGAGTGCTGCAATTTCCCATAAAACAATCTTTTTACATTTGAATAGGCATGGGTTGCGTGCGCCTTTCGTAAGTTCAATGCAGTGGGATAAAAAAGTCCACGAATTCTCGCGGTTCAACTGGTGCTCATCTCGCCCTACAGATTTCTCAGTCGCGTAGCCCTCTTCTTTCACGTTTCCATCGAGGAAAAGAAGGGTAGGGCGATTCTTTATCCGAAACGGCCCGAACACGGAAACGATAGTTAACAAGTCAGAAGAAGATTAGGTGGTCGATATGTGTGTGCCCCATGTTTTATGAGACTTTTTACACTGCCCAAGTGGAACCGGCATCGCCGTTTGCATTCCAAAGTCCAGCTCCAAAGGAACTTTCCTCCTCTAACTGCCGATGCTTACTTCAGCGGCCTACCCAAGCTACTCTAGTGTTGAAGCGTCGACCCGAAATTAAACCTACCACCCGGCTTTAGGAAATTCGAAGGTAAAATTGACAGGCCGTCGTTTTCTTACAGCAGCATCTATTCTTCCTTTAATTTTCTGCCTAAAATGTTATGACGGCGTATTAAACTTCGAAATTTGTAATATCATCTGCAATAATTAAGAATATTTTCATATAAAATAATATAAATAAATGTTTTATGTAATAAAATATTTTCATTAATTTGTTCCTATCATCTCTTATGACGATGACTAGCAACTGCTCTCGATAGTCACAGTTTCTCTATTTCCAGAGAAATCGTTTTGTGGCGAAATTAGCCAAACAAATAGATACCGTTCCGACTCCAAACAGGACCCACCAGATTGGGTAGATCGCCACTACTGAAACATTTGGAGACCCACTCCCACCATCAAATTTCGAGATGCAGTTAAATCGTAAGTCAATAGTCGAACCGAACGCTCTCGCGCACAGTTTCATATGAATGCATGTGAATATGATTTGCGACCGAGTTATTGACGTTGTTGTTCGAGAACGCTCGTGTTTTGTCGTGAATCCGGATGGGGTTTTCGCATGATGCGCATACTAGTACTTCCTTTGTGACGGTGCACCTGCTAGTACTAGTAAGCAGCAGCCGTTCGCGTGTGAAACGAAAAGCACGAGTCCTTGTGCAAACCGCGTCTGGCCGTGGTATTTAACGGCGCGACACGTTTCCTCCGAAGCTAAGCAAATCCAATTCCCATTTTGCTCCTCCCTCCCTCTGTTTTACCGGTGGTGATGTAACCACGCAGCTTTGCTGACTCGTCCTCACTCTCTTTTCAAACTCCCGTAAGATCAAAGAGGAGAATGGAGGGGGCCTCTCTAATGGCTCTAGAAGGAAAGGACGACAAACTTTCAAAAGAGCATCCTCTCGTCACCACAATCTCACCCTTACGTGTCACCCAAAACAAACCCAAGTGACGTTTCAGCAGGGCAGCTCCCCGGACCTCTAAAGGCGCTTTTGGATACTCACAAATTAAGGTCCACATCGTAAGTTCCTTGTCGCATAAGAAGTTGAACTCTGAAGAGGCCTATAAATAGACATATCCGTGCCTCACATTTTCCATTCAATCAAATTCTAAAACTTTTGTTATCTCAGAGATGAAGAGATTTAGAGAAGGTGATCAGGTAGAGAGCATCGACATGGCTAACGTTCTCATGCTTCTGGCTCGCGGTGGTCAAGAGATGGGCCACTTGACCCAAGACTCGCCGGGCCGCGTTTTCGAGTGCAAGACGTGCAACCGCCAGTTCCCGTCGTTCCAAGCGCTGGGCGGCCACCGGGCGAGCCACAAGAAGCCGAGGCTGATGGGCGATGGCCATGGCCAGGCCCAGAACGCGCTCGCGAAGCCGAAGCTGCACGAATGCTCCATATGTGGGCTGGAGTTCGCCATCGGGCAGGCCCTGGGGGGCCACATGAGGCGCCACCGGCCCGCCACCGAGGGGTTAAGGCCGGGACTCGCGGAGAAGAAGCCTGATGGGAAGAGGGTGCTGTGGCTGGACCTCAACCGGCCGCCGACGGAGCTGCTAGACAACGTGGAGTGCCGGAAAGTAGGGCTTAGTTCGAGTTTGTTGAGAAGACTTCTATGGTGGTGGATTGCTTCCACTAAATTTAATCTGCCATGACCTTTGGGTTATTGGTTTTTTTTTCTTTTTTCTTGTTTAGTATATAGTACCTTAGAGATGAGATACTCGAATATTCTCTTTTTTTTTTTTTTTTATCTTTCCTTTCTTTTCTTTTGGACTTGGATAAAGGTTTGGGTTGCATAGTTCACATGAAGAATGATTCACCTTCCCTTGGATCA
Organism: Elaeis oleifera; assembly: GCA_000441515.1. Lineage (NCBI taxonomy): Eukaryota > Viridiplantae > Streptophyta > Magnoliopsida > Arecales > Arecaceae > Elaeis > Elaeis oleifera. The sequence continues at coordinate 1,602,348 of KE504637.1, read as the reverse complement.
CACAATATCTGCTTCGAGGTTTGTGCAGACCGATAAAAAAAAGATGTTGGAGTGCTTTGAGATCCATGCAAGGAGCGATCAAATGGTTGACATCTTCAAAAAAATCAATAATTCTTTGATGCGAAAGCTACAACCAAACCTATGGATATTATGGATGTTTGGAACCATATAGATACATGATTGACCTCGAGTGGACATGCCTCACATGCTTCTCTGGTCAAGGAAGAAGGTGCTAGAGGGCCTGTAAATTTGGCTAATTTAATTGGGTTTATAAATGGTAAGTTTGAGCATGTTGTTACTTCGCTCCTGAATCTTTGCATTTCTTATATTTATGTCAATCTATTAAACATATGCTCATGACTAAATTACCGGAAATAAGAAACAGATGGCATTTAGGCAAAGAATATATACAAATTTTATCAGCGCAATCTAAAATTTTAAATTAATGCAAGTGAACGCTGTTGGAGTGGTGCATAGAAACTGGGATAGCTTTGTATTGCAGATGATGTTGTGTCAATTTTAAGGAAAAAAAATAAAAGAAATTGAATGATAGGATATAAATTTTAAAATGAAACTTTCTTAGAAAATAAAATGAAACTTGTTTATTTAAGAAGCAACTAAAAAACTTGCTAGAGCCACAAAACCAGATAAAAGGATAAGTAGTTTATTAACAAGTGATGCTAAATGGATGCTAAAGTTGTAACCACAACAGAGATGATGTTTTCCGTTCATCTTTAATCAGAAAGACTATTTTACGGTGTAGATCGATAAAAACACATCTACTATAAGGTAGCAATATAGACATGCACATCTAGAAGTGAGATACTTGTAACACTCGTAGAGCTTGTTTGAGAAAATCCCACAAGATCCGGTATACTTGGCCTAAACTCAACAATTTGCTAATCATATATTATTAAACATAATAGATAAATTATATAATTTAGATTTATATCTTTATTTTTAATAAATATATGATTATATAAATGATTTCTTCTGTCTATCCAGAGCCTCCTTGCTTAGTTGATGTTATTGTTTTATATATTATGATTGATAATGTATTATCATACATTACGGCTTCATTTTTATTTCAAATGCCATAGAAAGTTTATGTGCTTCACTGCAAAAAGATGTTTTTCCATTTTATAAATTGGGCTTTTCTGCTCCACTCAAAATTTAAGGCATATGAAAGAATTTTATCTAAAAACATCTTAGCCATTCTGAATTAGATCTAGTTCCTAATTTATATTCTCACAAATAATTTAGCACGTGTGTAAGGAGAGAGGGAGAGAGAGAGTCTGGGCTTAGGTCAATCAAATTGGAGCCCAAATTTGATCAGATCCCTGTCCGTCTAATCAGTGCAGATCTAGATACCATAATTTTTGGCTAATAGAGAGAATCCAATGGCTTGGATGACCTGGCATTGAAAAGAAAAAATACAAATATTAGTAAGGAGGGATACTCTTCCTGTGACTTTTCTTTCTGTTTGGATGACTTGATGAGGGAAAGAAAAAATAGGTAAGCCTTAATGAGGATGGGAACACCCATCCTCTCTCTTTGTTTAAATAAATGGCAACGGAGCATCTAACTCCATCTCTCTTTTGTTTCTTGCCCCTCCTCTTATTCTCTCTATCTCTCTCTCTCTTATTGGCACAAACTATCCAAGCTCTCTCTCTCTTTGGGCCGACCTCGAATTTTCTCTCCCTTTCTCTTTGCACTACTAAATTAGTATTTATCATCCTTATCTTTGTCACTCGTCGGAACCATCCACCCAACCTCTCTCTTTCTCCCTTTAGCCCATCCTCTCATTCTCTCTCTCTCCCTCTCTCCTCCCTATCTCTATCTCTTGTCAAAACCATCCACTGAAGCTCTTTGCACCGTACCATCGCATACCTTATTCCTCTCTCTCTCTATCTTGGGAGTCGAAGTATCATCACTCTAACTCCCTTGTCACTGCTTTCTCTTCCCAACTCCACAGCTCCCTACTCCTCTCTCATTGGAATCTCATCCCCCACCTCTCTCTTTCTCATTAGAAGATAGCTCAAAGAAGGATTACATTCATCTAAAGCTAAACAAAGACGAGAGCAAGGAAAGGGTTACACTGTCAACAACAGGTCATTGAAATCTTTTCTTCTCTGCTTCTTGAGTGTAAGGTACATATTAACCACTTGTTACTTAATTAGAAGATAAACATAAGCTCTTAGCAGATAGAACAATACCTGATACGCATCACTTGCAATAGACATGATATCCATCATGTGCCATACATCTGATATGCACCAATAAAAATGAGTTTTTAAGTAGGATCTCCAACTCAATCTTATATCATTGAATTGCATTTTAATTACATCCTCCTTTAAATAGCTGAATACAATGTACATTATTTAACAGAATATATGTATTTGAATGTTGCTTATATTAACTCTATTTTATTGACAATAATTTTATTGAATTACATATATGATGAATATAGAAAATATGCACGATGATAATATGACGGCCGTTTTTAGTACACCAAGTAGTTTTGTAAGAGGAAACAATACAGATGATTATATTTTACTCGATGAGACTTCCAACTCAACCAATATTGATCATATAGAGAGGACTTCTAAGCAAGCAGATTGTACTAACCAAACTCAAAGCTTAGGGAATACTGATAATTTGGCATTGTATGAAAGCAGTCTTCAATATTCAAAAAGAAGTAATAGGAGCCGACAGCCAATATACTTATCATAAAAGATTTGATATTCGAAAGAGATCATCTTATCGATCCTCTAAGGGTAAAAAATCACTAGGTAGGAATTCACATATTATAAAGAAGGGATCTAAAAGCCTAAGATCAATATATCGATTGATGAGCAAGATCGTGCAGCACCTACAACATCACATAAGAAAGGACAGAACATTTGCACTGGATACAAAGCAAAAATGCATATTATAAAGAATAAAGTTGGCAAGTAGGAGGTCACGATGTTTTATGATATTTATAATCATGAGCTCATTCATAGCCCATTTAAAACTCGTTTCCTTTAATCATACAGAAGGATCACTAGAGAAGACAAAAATTTATAAAGACTTTATATGAGCAAAATATTTTTACTCAATAAATCATGGGTGCTCTCCAACAACTGCATGAAAGTACACAAATGTAAGCTTTACTAGAAAAATCTTAACAACCTTAGGACCAACCTCTGAAATAGTTATTCAACATTAATCTACAAATAATAGTTAATCATTTTTGAACTCTATAAGCTGAGAATCTAACATTCTTTATACCATCCAAGTAGATATTGACAATAGTGTATAAATATTTTTTGGATTGATAGGAGGTCAAAATTATCTTACCAATACTTCAGTGGTGTGGTGACATTTAACTTCATACATATGACGAACAAATACAGCATGGATTTTACACCATTTATCGATATCAGCCACCACATGCAGTCTATTTTATTCGATTGTGTGCCAATATGAAATGAGTGCACTAAATTATTTATTTAGATCTTAATTTTTTTGTAAAACACAGCTCCCTACTCCTCTCTCATTGGAATCCCAGCCCCCACCTCTCTCTTTCTCATTAGAAGATAGCTCAAAGAAGAATTACATTCATCTAAAGCTAAACAAAGATGAGAGCAAGGAAAGGGTTACACTGTCAACAACAGGTCGTTGAAATCTTTTCTTCTCCGCTTCTTGAGTGCAAGGTACATATTAAGCACTATTACTTAATTAGAAGATAAACATAAGCTCCTAGCAGATAGAAAAATATCTGATACGCATCATTTGCAATAGACATGATATCCATCACGTGCCATACATTTGATATAGACAAGTAAAATGAGTTTTAAGTAGGCTCTCCAACTCAATCTTATATCATTGAATTGCATTTTAATTGCATCCTCCTTTAAATAGCTGAATACAATGTACATTATTTAACAGAATATATGTATTTGAATATTGCTTATATTAACTCTATTTATTGATAATAATTTATCGAATTACATATATGATGAATAAAGAAAATATGTACGATGATAATATGACGGCCGTCTTTAGTACACTAGGTAGTTTGTAGGAGAAACTATACAAATGATTATATTTTACTCGATGACACTTCCAACTCAACCAATACTGGTCATATAGAGAGGACTTCTAAGCAAGTAGATTGTACTAACCAAACTCAAAGCTTAGAGAACATTGATAATTTGGCATTGTATGAAAGCAGCCTTCGATACTCAAAAAGAAGCAATGAGAGCCTACAACCAATATGCTTATCACAAAGGATTTGATATTCGAAAAGGATCATTTTATCAATCTTCTGAGAATAAAAAAAATCACTAGGTAGGAATTCACATATTATAAAGAAGGGATCTAAAAGCCTAAGATCAATATATCGATTGATGGGCAAGATCGTGCAGCATCTACAACATTGTGTAAGAAAAGATAAAGCATTTGCACTAGATGCAAAGCAAAAATACACATTATAAAGAATAAAATTGGCAAGTAAGAGGTCGTGATGTTTCATGATATTTATAATCATGAGCTCATTCATAGTCCATTTAAAACTTGCTTCCTCTGATCATACAGAAAGATCACCAAAGAAGACAAGAAATTTATATAGACTATATATAAGCAAAATATTTTACTCAATAAATCATAGGTACTCTCTCATAACTACATAAAAGTACGTAAAATGTAAACTTTACTAGAAAAGATCTTAGCAACCTTAAGACCAACCTCTAAAATTAGTTATTCAACATTAATCTACAAACAAAAGTTAATCATTTCTGAACTCTGTATGTTGAGAATCTGGCATTCTTTTACACCATCCAATTAGATATTCACAATAATGTGTAAAATATTTTTTGGATTGATAAGAGGTCAAGATTATCTTACCAATACTTCAGTGGTGTGGTGATATTTAACACCATACATATGATGAACAAATACAGTATGGATTTTACATCATTTATCAATATCAGCCACCATATGCAGTCTATTTTATTCGATTATGCGTCAAATAAGATGAGTGCACTAAATTATTTATTTAGATCTTAAATTTTTGTAAAAGTACTATATAGTAAGCATCTAAAATATATTTTGAAACATCGATAGAGATCGAAAAGAGAAAGAGAGATCAAAGACGGCGAGGCGGAAGAGAAAGAGATAAAAACTCTACGAGTCTGGAGTCTTGAAGGGGGTATGTATGCGGAGGGAAAGAGCGGGACTAGCGAGGTGAGGGGAGAGGAAGGGGGTGATGCGAAGGATCGAAGCTGTTGTGGATTTGTACCTCGACCTCGGCTGTCACATCTTCGGCTCCGATCGAGTTATGAAAGATGGACACCTATTAGATCACAAGTATACAACAGATATAAAGATCGCCAGATGTGACCCATTGAGTTAGTAGCGATTCTCGTTCCTCGGCCCATGCCTAGTTCACCTCAGTCTAGGATGACCTACTATAGCTGGTACATGGCCGACTAATCTCAGATCATCTGAGATCAATGCGCGCTCCATGATCTCCAGAATCCTAGCTACAGACGATCTATTATAGCTCGTCCATAGCCGAGCTAAGCTCTTTGCCACCAGATTTGTCTCTCTCTGTCCCAAATTAGAAAAGTTCAGATAAAGAAGAATTTTCCCACGATTGAGTCTTCCAGAAAAAGAAATAACTCCTCTGAATCAATCTACACGCCAAATCCGGAAGGCTATCCAGACTCCGAGAGGGATACGACTCCAACTCCTCCCTATAATAAAGAGCTTCGGGATCCTCAAAGTAAGTTCTCTACTCCTCACTCTCTCCTTCTCACTGTTCTCCATCTGATTTGAGCATTAGAGGGTCTTCATCGGAGACTCCCCAATGAGAACTTTTTGTAAGTATTCGGGTAGAGCTCTAGCAGCGATCTTATCTCGACCATCTCTACCTCGACGTCCGACCTCAGGCGGAAAGATCAGGAGCAATAGAAGCCATGCATGGTGCCGATGGCCTCCGAATGAGAGATACCCTGCAGCTTTCTTCTAGCCTTCTTATGGTTTCCACTCTTACCCTATATTGGTCGGAGACACGTGTGCTGCACGAGTTTGGATAATATCTGGGCTGTTAACAGGCCGTCTCATGACCTGTACGCCCCAACAACAGCCCATTATAACTACTAGAGTGTGCAGAATTGGGCACTCTACAATGTCTTCGTAGCTATAGAAGGTTTTTAGAGACCCAGGAATGGCAATTGTTTGTGTAAAAGTCGCTCAGTCTAATAGCACATTCAATGTACGTGAGTGTTCTCCAAGTCTATAACCTGGGTAATTTTCCATCTCCTGCAATTGCTTGTTGACGTGATAGCCAATATTAGTTGCCTCGAGTAAGCCCATGGGAAAATTCCAGTGTAACAAGCCTTATAAGCTTGGAAAAGAAGAAAAACATCTTTTCAAATAGTACATTTTTAAGATAGACTATGCACCTTTCAAAGGAAAAAAGTTATTTCACTCGAATTCAAAATCAACAATGAGGCATCTAAACCTCAAAGATTCACTATGTTAATTGTTATTCATACCGATAAAAATGTTTAGAACAAAAAAATCATATATTTTAGTAGTTTTCAATCTCGAACACAAAATAGATAATTGTTATTATGCTAATGTGCTAAAATATATTAAAATTTAATTGAGAAGCTAACTTATTGATCATAAACTATATATATTTTATGTTCCTTCGTTCGAACCATGACCAATTTGGCAATAACTTCCTTCGTATGAAAAATCTACTTCATAAATATGTTCACCATCCCACGATTAGGGAATGAATTTTGAAGTATCGAAAGAGGCTAACTCATAAGGTCCAATCCTTTGAACATCGTCGTTGCCCGGCACCCCCTCCCTCATGAGTCATGACAAGGTTTGCATAACCGGACTCAATTTTTAATGGGCTGAAGTTACTAAGCCCTCTAGTTACATAATGGGCCAATGCCCAAGAAACTAACCCAGAATTATTTAAATGTAATTCTAAGGATTGGATTTGGTTGGCTCTTTTCTAATAGCAATAATTTTTAAATTTGGCTCAGGGTGATCCTACTCAGCCCACACTGAAACCAATTGAAACCAGTTTGTTCAAGATTAAGCCATCTGACACATCTGCCTTGATTCCATCCTTCTCAACTCCAGCCAAGCTACAAACTATCTCAGATCCACCTCAATAGCCGACAATTCCTCTCTCGATGAATTAAGGGTTATCCCAATGGTCACACTTTTGCTTAACGACTAAAAATTCTGGGTTAGAGTCTTTGATGGTTCATATTCAAGTATTTGAGGCTCGGCCTCCCATTTTTCTGAAAATTTCTTGGAGCATGCATTATGTAGCTTGTGAACACGCCCAAGGATTCCAAGATAAGACTTAGTGAGGGTTCCCATATTCCCTGCTCCCATGTTGCTATCTCATTCCCTGTCAGTTTTTATCTATGAACACAGATTCTGAATCCTTTGTACATCAGGAGTTTGTTATATTGTAACTATACACGCCCGCTGAACTGATGTAAATTTATCCTATATCTGTATATGTGTGTGTATTTCGAGGGACGTATCTTAATTCCCCCATTATTCTCAAAGAAGGAAAGACATTCAACAACCTCAATAGATTGAGTCCATCTCATTTTCGCAAATCGTATCCATGTCATCTCGCATGTCTCTGTAAATCGCAAAAGATGGATTCAACTCATGATGAGTCATTGAATCTGATCCACATCTCTCCATTGCGGTCCAAGAGCATCTTGGAGCAGCAGGACCTGTAATAAGACAGGGTAGATCATTGAACAACATGGAATGCGATGCACAAATACCAATGAAAACAACCATTCCAGAGTCAATTATTTACTTACCCAATGAATTAGATTTAGGGATGCTTGGTTCACAGTCAAAACTAAAATCGAAATCGAAATAAAAATGATCAGAATGAGAATCGAAATGATCAAATCTTCAAAATATTTAGTTCATGATCAAAATCGAAATGGATAATTTTCATTGTTGTTATTTCGTTCATTTAAAGATAGAAATCGAAATGAAATCTTATTTAGGTACATCTTTATTTGGACCAAAAAATTGACTCAAATCTCTGATTAACTACCGCAGTGATCCAAACTTACAAAACTAAT
>KE504637.1:1573860-1590940 GCA_000441515.1 Elaeis oleifera | reverse complement strand
TCTCCGACTCAGGTCATTTATACATAAGTTAATTTAGAATGCTTCTAAGAGCATTTGACACCAAATGCTTTATAGTCAAAATAATGAAGAATCTTTCAAAATGAAAATCAACATTGTTAATCATAATCTAAAATATTAAAATCGAAAGAAAAAAAAAAGAAATTGCACATTTGAGGTATATTATCCATGAATCAAATGGAAAATGAAATTGACCATTTCAGTGGTATCATATCATATTTTTGTTTGTTTTATAGTTTAAAAATCTAAATCAACTAAAATTTGATCAGTATGTTGTAGAACATTTAGATTAGGATTAATATTTCATGATCAAATATATTCTTCTTTGGGACAAATGAGCAACAATATTAACAATGCTTCAACCATCCACAGAAGGCCCTGAAAGAGAGGGGAAAATGGATTAAAACCAGGTAAGAGGCTGATGTCTGTAGGCGGTCTTTGAGAAAACAAATTTTATCTGGATGGTGCCTCGTAATTGTTGCAGAAAAAGGAACTGCGAGAAATATGCCGGCGAGATCTTTCCTATCTAGTTTCAAGTTTCTCTTCTTGTTTGGATTGATCTGGCCTTCTTTTTAAATTTTGAGATCCCAACTGCAAAGCGAACAAATATGTTGATGAATAAGATTGCTCCAGTCTGGTTATTACAGAATATAGACAAGTGCTTTTAAAAATATCTGAGAGAATTGTTCGAATGATACATTTTATGAGATAATCAGCCACACAGCTTGAGATTAAAGGCCAAAGTTGATTCTAGGCAGTTGTCTTGGATATCAAACTGGTACAGGCCTAATGAATACATTTTTAAGCTATTCTTTTCGTTAAACACCTATTCTTACTTGAACATAAGCTGACGATGCATTGCATTTGATTTTTGGATGTTCAAGATTTTTTATAGTATTCTAGAACAAATTTTTTATCAAGTTATCGTCTGAAGGCAAACATTTCCACCTTTTGTTTTGTTCAATATTAATCAATAACAAATCATGTGCATCGTAATTGCTACACATTTACAGCACAAATATGTCTCGTATCAAATTCCTAATTGATGCTAACGAGACCAAAACAGATCTCACATTGTGTGCATGTTTCAATCTAAAGAAAGAAATCATTGATGTAGTAGAAAACAAGGTAACACAAGATTTGGATATAATTTTAGCTTTACTTGTTAGCTCTCCACTCCAAACAACTAGAATGAGAGATGCACGAGGACTACATAATATCAAATGAGAATTAAATAAGAACCATTTGATGTGCCATAAAACCCATGAGAAATGTCCATGGTACTCTCCTGAAAAACAGGGTACCATTTAGGGAAACCAAACATGAAAATTAACAAAAAAACACTAATATTTTCTACAATCCAGATCCCTGCTCAGCCTCTCCAATCTAGTCCAATTACCACCGAGCATAGGTGGGCCTTGCTAATCCCACTTCAGCTCTTAACCTGTTGCTCAAACCCCCATTTCTTTCATAGAATAAAGCATGTTATAGCACGTGAGTTCTACACCGGCATGAAATTTTTTTTTGGTTGAAACGCATTTCTCTTCTCGATCGGTGGAATTAGTTGAAGAGATGGTGGACAGTGTAACATATGGACCTTCCGCATTCGTGCCGTACGCACCGGAGAATTTCTTTTTTCGGACATTAATTTCCAACAAGTGGATGTTTGACACGATCACGCATTTTTATGCGAGTCACTCCATTTACGAGTCAAACTCCTAATCAAAACCCACTAGAGAGAATTCCGCCAAAAAAAAAAACAAATCGCACTAGAGAGGAGCTGGCTTGCTGCACGTGTAACAGCTGATCCTCCAATTGGTGGCCAACCATTAGGAACCTTTTGACGGTCCATAAATCTCTGGCGCGAGGACCCCACCGTTGGCCCCGTGAAATCGACGGTCGCTAATCCACCTATCATCAGTACCAGTAGTCTAATTCCACCAGCTATCTACTCGTTACCTCCATTTAATCTCCACCAATCAAAACCCGTACTACAGTTCGATCGTACCGTCTACCGACATGAATTCCTTTTGCCACCACAGCCGGCTCGTCAATCTGGACCGTCCAATCCGATCCAGTGCGATCCCACATGAGGCAGGTCTTGCCAATTGATCCAATCACTGGTAAACACGCGCGTAGAGTATCGGAACGAGGCCCGCTACGGAATCGTGATACGATTCGGTGACAATACGGAGTCTATACGATGACTTGGGTCCAGGGAGGTCCAGAGACATGTTGACCGAGATAAAAGAAAGTGGGTGGAAATAGCCGTCAAATGAGGAGGGAACTGTGGGCCGCCACTCTCTCACTCTTTATCTATCCATCCACCCCTCGTTCTCGATGTGATGGTCTGCGAGCGAGCTAGCGAGCGACAAGCACTAGGCCTCACGCGCTCTCCCACCCTCTGCTTCCATAACTTGTCCTCTGTTCCTCCATTCGCCACTTCGCTTCTCATACGAGGGAAGAGAGGGATAGAGAAATACAGAGAGAGAGAGAGAGAGAGAGCAGAAAAGGTAGGGTGACCAAGAACCAAGGTTGGAAGAAAGACGGTAAGTCTCAATCAACTCTCTGCTTCTGTTGCTATCCAGACTCTCTTTGGTTTCGACTCCAGTTCTCTATTTTTCTGGGAAGGACTTAGGAGCTAGGTTGTATCTAGGGAGCATCTCGATCGTCTTGGTGATTTTGTCTCCGATAGTTGTTATGAAATAAAGTAGGCCATGTTGTTTTCAACAAGAAGATCGATTTTTAGTACATGGAGTTCTTGGCCTCTGGCATTGTATTGAGTTCCTAGTTGTGAGGCATGGGGGTTTCAGGGGGCAAATCCGGCAATGTGGAAAAGCGTGGTCTGCTGAACCGCACCACGGATTCTTCTTCCTTCTGGATCACTGATGCTGCGAAACCGAGGCGGCTCCCAACGCATATGGAAAATGACAGCTTTCAATGACACCATTCATGCAGTAGTTGTCTGAGAATTCTGATTTAACGATTCCAGAGATCTTTCGTTTTCTTCTCTGTTTCACATGGTGGGGCTCTCTTTCTTCTTTCTCCATCACAGGCTTTCTCTTTCACGGTTAGTCGCTATTGGAACTTGTACTGCTATCCCGGGGAAAACTTCTCTCTCTTCTTCTTCTCCTTCAGTTTCCATTCACCTGAGATCGGTCCTAAAAGCTTTAAACCTTAATATTTTAGTACATCTTTACCTTCTTCTTTTATCTCCTCCTTTTCCTGGGTTGGCTTGCACCAGCTGCAGCCGTGAACAGAGTGCGTATTTGACGTTTCACTCCGCTTTATTTTTGTTTAATTACTGCCATGCCTCGGCTTCTTTCCTCCTCTCTGTTCAAACAGTGAAATAAAAAAAGGCCCTTTTCTTTCCTCCATCTCTCTTTACCTTATAATAATATTCACCACTCAACATTGGGTCAGGCGGGAATAAATCCAGTCTTTTGGCTTCTCCATCTCTTACCAGGGGTTCCTGATCTTCGCCGTCTGAAACATGAGAACAGTGCCCGGTAGAATTCACGAGGTGAGAATTTTTCCCACAAAATAATTCTTTTTCAAACCAAAAAAAAGCCCTCCTACTTGAATCATTTCTGAAATAAGCATTTAAAATCGAGACTTTCTCGCAGTCTTCTTCTTGGCCGAAGACGGTGGTGAGGAAATGGTTCAACCTAAAGAGCGGGGAGTTCCATTCCGACTGCAATAGTAAAGATCCCAACCACTTCCTCTATCTTTGGATCGATGATCCCTTTTACGGAATCTTTCTTTCACTTCATCCTTTTATAATTTTTTTTTTAGATACAAAAGGGGAGAGATTGGGAGGAGGCACACAGGAAAGAAGAAGGAAGAGCTGCTCGGACCTTCGTCTGAGAAGGGATCTGTCAGGCAAGTACTCTCCACAACTGCTCTGTCTCTCCTAACACTCTCCTCCCCTGTTATTTCTCGACTTCTAAACGAAGCGAAGTTTTCTCCTCTTTCTTCTTCTTTACAGGTAGATGGTTAGTGGAGAGCTCCGAAAACCTCAAACCACCCGGATTCGGAACCGTTAACCCAGCAAGTTCTTTCTCTCCTGATACAAACCTCAGGTGACACGCGAAAACTTTCGCTTTTTTTTTTTAAACCAGAGCTCGCGATCCAATGCCCCGATTCATGAAATTACCATTATAAATGGAGGCCGGTCTTTTGGAGTTGTTATTTAATATTTCTCTGGGTTGTGGTTTAATGATGGGAGGTAGGATGTTCGTGGGGACGTGGAACGTCGGAGGGAGAGCGCCCCACGGGGTCTAAACTTGAGAGATTGGCTTATGAGCACGCCTTCCCCGCCGACATCTATGTCCTCGGGTACGTGCTGCTGTTCTTTGCTGGTTTAGCTCTATGTTTTCTGTTGCTAATCATGATTATTCCCTTGCGGCCTTTGCCTTTTTCGTTTAAAGAGGAGCATCTTTTTTTATCTAATGTTTGGAACACCTAACCATGCTGCGCCGAACACCTAACAAAGAGCCCAAAAGGCAAAGATATGACTGCCACGGACACCACTTTCTACTGGTCTTTTTACTAATGTTAACATATTTATGTATTGTTATTGTGTTTGTAATGGACGAATTCTTGTTCAAAATCTAGATGATATTATAAAATTCTAATTTATAGTGCCCTTTCAAGCTCTAATTATACACATCTAATGATAATATTTGATCATCTTACAAATATGTCAATTCTAAAGTATCAAGGTTAAAATTCTTTTGAAAGATTTATGAATACAGAATACGTGCATCATACACACACATGCATATACGTATATACACATATATACATATGCATAATAAATAAATCATTTATGCCCAAATACATTCAAAGAATTTGTATATATTTGTATGTTAATAATTCATAATAAGGTTTAATGCTTTATCCCATTATAACGGACTCCACTAAAATCATTATTGACCGTCATAATTGGTAAATAACCACTATTTGCTTAAAAATAATTTTTAGTTTATAATATTAAAATATTCAATGAAATAATGAGTGTCGTGATAGTAATGCAATTATGGTATTATTTTTTTTTAGTTTTATTCGATAAATATTATTATTTTGGAGGATACAATCATTTTTAAAGAGAATCTTAAAAAAATGATTTAAATTTTGATAATAATATTTGAGTTAAAAAGATAGAAGTAAAATAATGAAATAATAAAAAATAGTTGTTATTTTTTTCATATTAGTTAGCTTAATAATATGACGAGATAAGGCTAAAATCGTCGCAACAGACAGTAACGGTGATAACACCATATTTTTACAATATTATATAATATTTTAACATCCTTGATGAATATGCACATTCCCCTTTTTTTCCCTTCCTTGTGTCAACATTTGCTGTAGCTTTTTATTTTTTTGGTACACTTAAAACTGTAGCTTTGAAACAGTAAAAATGTATGGTATTTTGTATATATAACTATAAGAAGCCTGCAGTGTCTCCATTCAAACAGCAAACAGGCGTGAACGGCGAAAGGTGCATACGTAGTAATTGGTAACGTAGGCCTTTAGCCGGACGTTCTTATCATTAATGCGAGTACCGAAGGCCGATGCAAAGCATGGAACACATCGGAGAACCGGGGACGGGACCGGTGACTCCTGATAAGGATCACCGTCCCTCGCCTGCACTAGGAGGACTCAACATGCCGGGAGAGCTTTGACTTGACGACTGAGCCTTTGCCGCTGTACTGTCTCTCAGGTTCCAGGAGATCGTCCCGTTGAACGCCGGCAACGTCTTGGGCGCCGAGGACGAGGGCCCTGCCTACAGGTGGCTCTCCCTCATTCGCCAAACCATCAACCCTCCGAAGAAGGGCGCCCGCAACCACAGGACCTCCACGGACTCCGAACCGGCTCAGAAGCGGCGGATCAGCTTCTCGGATCTACTGTCCATGGACGCGGCGGAGGAGGAGCAAGTTGGCTACGACGAGGGCCGCGAGCTGGGCAATTACTCAAGCTCCAGTAGCGACGAGGAACCGCTCGATTCTTCTCCGGGCGAGTACCGCCTCGCGGCGAGCAAGCAGATGGTGGGGATTTTCCTGTGCGTGTGGGTTCGGGCCGGGCTCATGCCGCACGTGTCCAGCCTCAAAGTCTCCTGCGTGGGGAGGGGCATTATGGGATACTTGGGAAATAAGGTCCCCAGAATTTATTTATTAATTGTTACTATTATATGAACTCTTTCTCCTCACTGGTTCCCTGGAATATCTAGATAATTTACGGAGGTTTTGTGATATTTGGGTCCAGGGATCGATTTCGATCAGTATGACTCTTGAGAGGACCACGTTCTGTTTTGTGTGCACTCATCTGGCATCGGGAGAGAAGGACGGTGATGAGGTGCGAAGGAACTCGGATGTAATGGAGATTCTCAAGAGGACTAGATTCCCGCAATCTAATAGATTCTCAGGTGCAGCGTCACCCGAAACCATCTTAGAGCACGAGTAAGTATATCTGGATGCTTGCTGCTGTTATATTTGATTTGAAACGACGCATGGGAACATGATTCTGTACAACAATTTTACAAAACTTGGTGCCAAATGGACTTCAAGGAAAAAAATATTCCTGCAATAAAATGCTGCAAGAAATCTTGCATATATTTGTATCTACTAAACGTTATATATGATTTGCAGCAAGATCATATGGCTTGGAGATCTTAATTATCGCCTAACAACGAGCTGCAGCGAGACCCATCAACTTTTGCAGAGGAACGACTGGGAAGCGCTGCTGGAGAAAGATCAAGTGAGAGATGTTATTTAATTTGTTGACGTGTATAATTATAATGAATGCATACTCCTATCAAGGGAGTCGACTGACTAGCAATCATACTTGCAGCTTAGAATTGAACAGAGAGCCGGTCGTGTATTTGCTGGATGGGAGGAAGGGAGAATATTTTTCCCTCCCACTTACAAATATTTAGCTAATTCTGACGTTTATGCCGTCAACCTCGCTAAATCTAGAGAAAAGAAACGCACTCCGGCTTGGTAAATTATACTCTCTCTCAATCTCTCTTTCGTCTTGCGGTTTTTCTGCTCAGAAATCTTAACCACCCAACTTGCCAAACTGCCACGGTCCGGTTAAATGTTACCTCGTAGCGTGAGGTCTATTTGTAGATGGAAGAACCAAGCAATTTCTAAATAGAACAGGACAACACCTGTAATCAGTCCTATCTATAGTATTAGTCTCGAGAAACACAGTGAACTTGTTAGCAGACAGAGATGGAAGCGTCTTAGTACAGAAGTCATGCTCTATTTCTCGCACGCTTCTGTCGTGGGATCGGGTTGTATCTTTCGCGCGAAAGAAGGATTCACCATCCTTCGCGCGAACCCACCGTTGGATTACCCAACGCACAGCTCTCAAAGCGCTCCGAAACATTTCTGTCATGCCAGTTGGAACTCAAAAACGCATGCTATCCCCTGGCATCATGTCCTGTGGCTGGCTAAGTTGTTTGAAAATTGACAGCTCATTTTCCTGTCTCCCTTTTCACATCACCGCCCCATCATCCATAATCCAGGATTAAACCATAAACAATCACGTTTAGACGGTCAGAAACAGCTGTCTTGTTTTCTTAATATGCATATAGCTTTTTTTTTTTTTTCTCCTGCCGCACTTGGCCGGCCAACTTTAATTAATGGCTGAGCTTAGCAAGGATGGATTTTCACTCCATAATAGATTTTTTTCTTTCAAAAAAAGGGATAGGGGTCACATTCTTTGCCGTCAATTAGGACGAAAAAAAAACGAAGACTGACGCTGGAAGTGAAAGCTGCAACTGATACCCAATTTCTAAGTAAACATAGTTGTTTATTAGAGTATCATTTTCTTCATGAGTCATGAGACATTCTCATGACATGTATTGTTTGATATATTATATTACTAAGAAATAGAACTACGAATACATGAACCAAAAGCACAGTCACGGATGAGATTCGCACTAATTTTGTAATCCACTCTCTGATATCGATTTATGAAAGAAATGTAAATTCTTTATTAAATCCGGATTCCGAGTTGAACCGAACTGAATCGGATATGATAACTAACTTCGTGGTTGGGGATGGAATCGGATGGCAGGTGCGACCGGATACTCTGGCGGGGAAAGGGATGAAGCAGATGTGGTACCTGAGAGGGGAATCCCGCTTCTCGGACCACAGGCCCGTCTACTCCCTCTTCTCCGTACAACTGAACCACCACGTGGAAGCAGCTGCACGGGAGCACCGAGAAGGCGGGAGGAAGGATCACAGCAGGAGCAACAACCAAACCAAAGACCCCACGAACTCCACCCCAGCAGCTTCAGCAAATAATCCCAACGCTAACGGCAGCAATACGTCGTCGTCGTCATGGATGAAGGTCGAGGCGGAGGAGCTGCTCCTCCTAGGCAGGAGACAAAGCTGTTTGGAAGCCTCCAGATTCTGACCAGCGACCAGCGACCACCAGCTCCACATTCATCACATTCCTTTTTTGTTACTTTAGATATATGAAAGAAAGAAAGAAAGAAAGGAGGCAGCAAAAGTAGCAGAGGATTAGAAAGAAGACGACGAAAAGACAAAATCGCAAAAAGCAAAGACTGCTCCCAGAAAGCAAGGTTCGATGTTAGCCGCTGTGGGAGTGCCCTTTTTTCTCGTCTTCTTTTCCTTCCTTCTTCCTCGTGATGTTATTTAATTTGGTTGGTCATTCGGCTTATCCTGCGCCATGCGCAAAGTCGGAGAGCGACGGTGGGAGGATTCGATGTTAAACGCGTTTTCGGGGGTCTAATTATTGCAGCTACCAACCGAGGTGGGAGGGCCGTGAAGATTGTCAAGCGAGGAGGAAGACAATGAGAGGGCTTACAAAATGGCCTAATGTAACACGTTAGGTGACAGCCTTTCTGTTTTTTCCCCTAAGTTTGGTATTTAGGTAAAGGGAGCTGAATGAAGAGGAGCAGCGCGTGTTCTGTTTGTATCTTCATTTCTTTGTATTTTTTTTTTCTTTTAATTTGTTTTGGCGTACTTGGGTTTTTTTTTTTTGCCGAGTGGTTGGGGATGTGGGCCGGGGGGTGGTCCAATCCAGATCCCCTTTGCTTCTTTCTTCCGGGTTGTGTGTTGCATTATTTCTTCAGGTTCGTTTGCTCCCCGGGAACATTCTGTCGTATTTTCTGTTTTCCATAGAATAAGTGACCAACGAACGCCAACAGCTATCCATATTTGGCTGATCCCATACTTGGAGAGAAGACAAGGAAGCCTGGAAAGCCAACCGCATGCAACATTTGCTTCATTTCATGCTATCAAATAGATAGGCTATTTCAATCAGACGCAACAAAAAATCAACCACACTAGACCAGTATGGAATACATACTATTTTCGTGTAGGTGCGTGCGTGTGCGCCGTCACTAGTTTTCTCTATATTGAGTAGGATAACAAACACACATAAATTTATGAAATCTGATTTCTGATGCCAAATACTTACATTCCAAAAGAGTAAATCGATGCAACACAGAAAAGAACAGCAATTGAAGCAGCGAAGCACAGTTGATATCTCTATGTTCTTTGATTCTGACTGCAGAATCACTTTCCCTGAGACCTTCAAACTCATGTACATTCAATGACGAACACACCTGCTGCCTAAATGTTTTGGGTTGCTCTACACAAATGATAAGATACCGTATCACATTCAAGAAATACTGCATCTCCAAGCAACGGATTACCTTTACCCCACACTGCATCAGAGAAGAAGGATTTATCACCAAATAAAAGAGTACATTACCATAAGAAACTCAATAAAAATGATATGCATAGAACTATCTCTTCATCAACATTCAAAATTTTGTTCGCCCTGATGAAATAGAAAGTAAACCATTAGATACTATTCACTGGAACAACAAATGTTGTGCCAGTCAAATCAGCATTGCTTCTGAGCACAGATATGACATCCAAATGAAAAAAGAAGGAAAGCAACATTGAGTACAACACGTTTACTGGGGGCAAAATTTCCGGAGCTGAAACATCTGGTGCCTGAAAGAAATCATTGAAACCAGGCAAACCCCCATACTTCTTTGTTCAAAAAGATTTAATATTGTCATAA
The DNA here is from genome assembly GCA_000441515.1 of Elaeis oleifera. Classification (NCBI taxonomy): domain Eukaryota; kingdom Viridiplantae; phylum Streptophyta; class Magnoliopsida; order Arecales; family Arecaceae; genus Elaeis; species Elaeis oleifera. Next base: position 1,580,851 of record KE504637.1, on the reverse strand, counting down.
GAGGCTTCAGTAAGGATAATTGATTGGTCCTTGCTGCATTGCCTTCTGCACCAGCTCAGCCTGCTCCTGCATATGTACAGACATAAAACCAGTGGCTGTAGCAGCAGAAGGTGATCTTCCAACATATTTGATATCATCAAAGGTCCCTCTCCCAAGTGCCCTCATGGCAGTATATAAGCGAGGGTTAACATAATTATATGCCCCCATATTCATAGGCTCTTCCTGGCACCAGACAATCTCTGCATCTGGAATTTAAAAAGGAAATAAAAACAACAGAATTGAACTCAGCTACAAAATCCTCGAGAATACTACTATAACCTAGTTCAATTTAATATTATTAAACAATAACAGTGAAAATGATTATATAGAGCCATGCAATCTTTGAGAACACGCTAAAATGAGACCAGCTACAAATCATGGATGAATATACATTGTTAGGTGTCTCAATAGCTGAGCCAAGTCAGCTGGCCAACAAGCAAGCCTGTTGAAAGCCAAACTATAGCTTTTAGGTCATGAGCAAAAGTCATGTCCTCCGCTAGGCCACATTCTCCAAACAACGTAAGTCTTAGCACAGCCACACTGGCATCAGTTAAGCCCGGGTATGCTGTGGTAATAATTTATAAATTTGTAATGTCTTTTAGAGACAGTTCTTCCAACAGTTCTATACATACAAATACAACTTACATATTCTACCATAATCCTACACCAAGCTGTCCAAATCTCAACTCATCCACCCCTGAATGCTTGGCAGATGCTTTCAGATACAACTTATGGGAAAAGTAAATGGCAATTGCAAAGTGATCTTTATTTAAATTGGTAGGCAAGCGTGCCATTTTGGACAACTTACCAGTGGATAGTTTTTCCATTCCTTCTAAAAGACTAAGAGGATAGGGTCTAGGAGTGGTGTTTCAAAAATGTTCAACCATCATAATAAGATGAAATTCCAGAATCACAAGGTACGTGCATATGCATGCCGTGGTCATGTGGTTAACTATCCAAATGTAATGTTAATTATCATACTTGGATATCGTTTAAGCTCTCTCTGTAAGAGGTCATAGGGGAATGGACAAAGCTGTTCAACTCTACAGATGGCCACATCCTTGCGCTCCTTTTTCTTTCGTTCCTCATCAAGCTCATAGTACACCTACAAAATAACAAATGTGAGAAACAAAGTTTCCATCAAGAAATCAAATGACAAAAAAGGTCAGTATCAAGTTGATCAGCCCACTCTTGGGCATGCAAGTTATTTCGGTTGCTAAAAGAAGATACATGAGGAAAAAATACTAATTACCTTTCCAGAGCAAAATATCAGACGATTAATAGACTCCTCAATGTCTTTGTGATCATTCTGGTCTTTTATAAGCCGCTTGAAGCGAGTTCCTTGCTTATCGAATCCAGGGTGGCCTTCAAGATCATCAAATTCAGATAGATGCGATTTGCAGTCCTTGTGCCGAAGCAGATTCTTGGGAGCTATTACAATTAGAGGCTTCCGGAATTCCCTATGTATCTAGACATCAAACCATAAAATTAAAATTGGAAATTCGACAAATATGGTGACACTAAAGCATATTCATAAATGCTAACCTGTCGACGCAGAACATGGAAATAATTTGCAGGTGTTGTAACATTTACAACCTGCCAGTTGCACTCTTGGATCTGTTTCCTAAGTGTTGGTTCCATCTCCGGTACAACATAAGGGTTATCATCACTCATCTGTACATTGTTTTAAGCTCATAAGTCGTTAGGTATTCAATTTTTAAAATAACTCTTTGTTATTGCAGGAAATACTTGAAGTACATAATACTTGCTACATCATGCTGTCTAGACCACAAAATAGCATCTCATACTGGAAAAATGATTAAAGAAAGGGTTATCGCATAAATTCTTTCAGTAAAATATTGTTATTTGGAGCACATATAAATTATTTATGAATGAAAGGGACGAGGGTGATATGATGGGACTATGATTTATAGGAGAAAACATTTAGGTTTCGTGAAGACAACCAAGTAGCCGTCAATACTACCTGAAGGAAACGCTCTAGCCGTGCACTTGAATGTTCTGGGCCTTGTCCATCATAACCATGGGGAAGTAAACAACAAGCCCACTTTGGCGAAGCCACTTTGATTCCCCACTACTCAAAAATTGGTCAAACATGACTTGGGCACCATTTGCAAAATCACCAAACTGAGCTTCCCAAAGAACTAGTGAATTAGGATTTTCCATCGAGTAGCCCAATTCAAATCCGAGGACAGCAAATTCTGAAAGAGAACTGCATATAATAGAGGGTCAGCATCAAAGCATGCTTATCATATATGACAGCTGTAAAATAATGAAATTGGATGCATGATCACTAGTAGATTCTTATAAGCATGCCACGTAGGTTCTCAGAACAGAAAACAGTACCCATATAAGGTAACAAGCAGAACAGAAGTGATGGCCAATAAACATTTGCAATAGAAAATCAATCATGAGCACGAATTAAGATACTATGCATGACCTCCCTGAGAGATGATGTGCAAGGAGCACTAAAACACAATATCAGGGAAATATTTATGGATAATATAGCTTTGGAATCAGCTGATTAATAGGGTTCTGATATTTCACAAATTAGATAGACATATTCTCCATAAATTAGCTACTGATGAAGCACAAAAACTCCTCAAGGATTAGTACAAGGCCAAAGAGATCATTATGGTAGACATTCATAACTACATGATGCCCAATTTTTCAAGAACAAAGGCATGCAATTAAGACAAAATAATTATTTTAATTGCTGCAGTTTAGAATCTTGAACTTATTATTTGATTCTTTGCTCAAACCAAAAAAGATACTTATGTTTCAAAGGGATACTTATGTTTCCTCACTACTGATGTCAATTCTTCACTATCTTTATGATGGATGGTGAAAATAAGAAGTGAATATCAGTTTCAAATAAGAAACAAGTTACACTCATTCTCCTTCACAGATACTACACATAACTCAGCAGGAAGCTGGACATTTTTTTCTAAAACCTACACTCCTTAGCTTGATTCTCTGTATATCCAAGACTTCAATCAGTCAACAAATTTAAGATCACATCTTTGCAAAATATTACCAGCTAGACCACTCCTTATATGTACACACCACAACAGAACTAAGTAGAGCTACTTGTTACGACCTCACCCAAAAGAGTCCAAGAATTCAAACTCTACATGGACTCTAGAAGCTTTCACAGATCTCTAGTCAAATATTTCTGGAGCATTCCTAGATATTTCTAATGCCTTATAAATGTCTTTATCTGGAATATTCTAATTATTGAATTATGATAAGTGGTGTGATCCTAGTGACTTTAGCTCCTAGCCTAGGTCTATATAAAGGAGAAGGACCCTCATTTGTAACCCAACACCTCGAAGTTGGGAGCTCCCTAAGCAAAGATATCTTAACTTGGCCGGTGTATTGTCCATAGAATTGAAATCTCAGACTGATTAACATGTTAGAAGTGCTGAAAATCAAGTCAAAGTGTTTCCAACAACTGAACATTTGATGTAAGCAACTCCAAGTACCACCCTGCTTAAGGCCCCATCACATCCCATGTTACATGTTAAAAAAATAGGACAACATAGTTTCCTCTCCAAAATTAATTAATGTTTCCAAAAACATGCAAAACATGAATCATGTAGCCAAATGAGCATCTTAATGCAGTTTTTAAGTACATAGTGGCTAACAGGTATCGACAAAGAGAAAAGTGGATTCAAGAATTTATGGCACATACCTGTTGCTAACAGTAAACAACTCCTCATTTTGGTTCATCAGAACATGGTCCAGAGGGCAGTATATTTCTCCTGTGTTCTGGTCATGAATGACCGCATGGCGATGACTGAATGTGCCTCTTTCAACATCTTGGCCACTCAATCTCACATGGTTTCCTTCCACTAAAAGAGTGGCAAAAGCAAGTGCCTCCCCTACTGCCCAGTCTATGCCTTCCCCAGTTTCGATCATCTGAGCACGCTGTTCAAAAATCTTCTTGACCGCTCTGTGAGGCTTAAAATTTTCAGGAAAAGTTGTAATGGCTCCACCAACACGTTTCAGAATCTCCGGTGCAACCTTGCAAAATGAAACGATGAGTTAAATAAAGCTGCATCAGAATAAGAGTTGTAGGAGGAGAAAATGCAATCAAGAAGAAGAGGAAGAAGACCATACCCAGTATTGCGGATACGTGAAATCTGTTCGGTGACTTAAATCCTGTCCAGTATGCTGAAAGCCAGTCCCTCCTTTTTGGAACATAGTCTTTACTGTTGATGAACTCTTCATTCAGGATGGAATTGACTTTGTTGTGAATCCTCTCGATATCTTCTTTAGAGATCTGTTCTGATTCTAAAAGTTTATTTTGATAAATTTCAAGTGCGCTTGGATGATTTCGAATCACCTATTTGAGCATAATACAAGTTAGTATGAAAACTTCTGAAGAGTACCTGATGACAACCATGATAACAACTATACTTTGAACAATGAAATTTCTGACGAGTTCCTCATGACAATCACAATAAAAAACTATACTCTGAACAAGGAAATTTAATTCATGTTGTATTGTACCTTTACATATTTTATAGCCATTTATTAAGAAAAAATCAAATCGAAAACAAAAGATGAAACCAAAAAAAAAAATAAGAAAGAAGAATATATTGAAGCTGCAGATATAGCGGTCCATCAAAGAAGAAAGCATTCTTCTCTTATATATGCATGAAGACACACGCCATAAAATCACAATTCATAAGCAAAGTCTAACAGAAACAACAAATTGAAGCTTCAAAATAGTACAATGAACAACAATTACCTGATACATTTTAGGCTGTGTGAAGGAGGGTTCATCAATCTCATTGTGCCCAAACCGCCGATAGCAGACTATATCAACCACCACATCAGAGTGGAATGTCTGGCGCCACTCTGCTGCAAGCTCACAAACATGGACCACTGCTTCCATGTCATCTCCATTTACATGAAAGATTGGAGCATTCAAGGCTTTAGCAACATCTGTACAGTATTGCGAAGACCTCCCGGACCTTGGATCCGTTGTGAATGCAACCTGATTGTTAATCACGATGTGAATAGTTCCACCAGTTGTATAGTTGGGCAGGGCACTCAGATGTAGAGTCTCGTAAACCACACCCTGCCCTGCAAAGCTTCCATCACCATGAATCAGCACTCCCATATTCTTTGTTCTTTCAGTATCATCAGAATAAAATTGCTTTGCACGTGTCTTTCCAACCACAACAGGATCCACAGCTTCCAAATGACTAGGATTCGCAACTAAAGACAGATGAATTCTCTTCCCACCTCTGGTAGGCCGATCATAAGAAGTACCCAAATGGTATTTTACATCACCAGTTCCAGTATACAACCCATTCTCCCCATCCACGGGCTTTGTACCACCACTGAATTCACTAAAAATCTGCCTCAATGGCTTCCGGACGACATTACCCAAACATTCAGCCTTCCTCTATGCGACATTCCAATAACAATGCTCTCCACCCCCAGGTCAGCCGCTCTATCAAACATCTCCTTCATGCCTGGGATCAGTGTTTCTCCACCTTCAAGACCAAATCTCTTCGCAGCAGTCCACTTGGTAGCCAAGAAATTCTCAAATTGCGTGCTCCAAATGAGTCTATCAAGGAAGACTTCACGGCGCTCCCTCCTGTACTCCTTGGGTTTCACTGCCTCAATCTTGTCCCTTAACCAATTACACTTCTCTCTATCAGCAATGTGCATGTATTCGTACCCAATGGTACCACAATAAGCCTGCTCAAGCCTGTTCAAAATCTCCCGAAGGGTCTGTACAGGGCGATTCTCTGACAAGAAACCAGCCATCCTCCACACACCAAGGAAGAACTCCCGATCTAAATCCGCTTCAGTGAATCCATAGAAACCAAGGTCCAGATCGTCCGGAGTCTCACGCTCCTCGAAACCTAAAGGATCCAACTTGGCTTTCATGTGGCCATTGACCTGGTAGGCCCTGACGAGGAGCAGCAATCTCATACTCTCCTGGATCGTCTGGCCGGAGATTTCCGGAGAGATGGCGGCTTGGCCGACAAAGTTCCTAAAGAAGTTGTCCCAGGATTCATCGACGCTGCTAGGATCGGCTTCCCAGGCCCTCTGCAGCTCCTCCAAGTAGACGCTGCTCGTGCCATCGAGAAAGCTGTCGGTGAGCCTCGACAGCGGCACAGCGCGAGGGATCGGAGCGGCAGATTCCGCCTTCGAAATCAGAGAGATGAAACCGTAACCTTTGGCATTTCGAAGTGAACAAATGATCAGAAATGCTGAGAAAAAAGAGGGAAAAGAATCACGCCCGAGAGATGGAGAGTTGGAGTGGTGCTCGCAAGGAGCAAGGCGGCCCGCCTTTTCTGCTCCCGTTCAAAGCCGCCACCCCTCCGCTCTGAGACTTATAACGCACACCCCTAGTTTTTAGGATACACTCGTCCGCGTTTCTCTCGCTATCGCCCTGTTGGCGGTGTACTCACGGGAAATAAGGCGTATATATGAATCAGAAGAGAACCGGTTTTTTTGACTTTTTATATTAGGTACGAACCGACACGTCCCTTTCTTTCAAGGAAATCATGGCAGCGTAAGCAAAAATATAATGCAAAGATGCCTGCTTGTGCAAAAAAACGTCATAGACTCGCAGCGTCCCCAACCGAACCGTTTATCTCCGTTCACATGGAATCAGAAGGCTAGAGAGTGGAAGATATTACCGCCCCACATTTACAGGCTAAGTAGCGCTTATCTTATGCTAGATCTCAGATCAACACACATGGTCCGTTCAGAAAGCGGCAGCAGATGATGTCTTGAATTCCGGGTGTGTTTCTAAATCTAGAACACTAGAATTTTTTTTTTTCGGTTCTTGCTGTTTCACGGGGTCCTCTTTGATAGCAGTGGCTTAAAATACATTACTAACAAATTAGGCTCCCTAGGATAGCTAGCATACAAGATTCATAACAAAGTTGCTTGAAATTAACTT
>KE504637.1:1552655-1564543 GCA_000441515.1 Elaeis oleifera | reverse complement strand
TGTTGAAGAATTAAGATGATACAAGATATGAATGAAAGAGTGATCAGAAGTAGAATCTTCATACTTTATTTTAGGCTAAAAGTCTTATTGAATTTGATGTAAGGCCTATGAATCATTGTTGAATTTATTGAGATATTAAAGAAGAAATTTAGATTGTTATGTTTGAGTTTAAATTATTGACTAATTATTCCGCTGTTGTTTTAAGATAGGATGATAAGATGCCTTGCATGCTTATGGGAAGAATTTTTATAAGTATGCGGCGGTTGCCATGACCCTCGATTCACAATCTCGGATCGGGGCGTGACAGGTTCAACGTAGCTCAACTCTCCAAGGAGCACATGACTAGAGCCGATAACACAGACCCGAAGCAAAGGGATCCTCGCAACCTGATTCGCTCTCTCCGGCAGAACGTTAGTCCCGAACTAATCGTCCTACGGCATTATGGATGCGCGTACTGCTCTAGAGCCTTGGCTCAAAATTTCAACAAATTGGAAGCTGGAGATACGTGTCATTTCTAGTAAAGTTCGATCATAATATAAGAATTTCCATAATTAGTAGAATTTTAAGAGACTTGGATATCTGGATCCAAAAACTCATGGAATTCATAAGCTGAGCTAACATAACCAATTAAACTAAACTAGGAACAGATCTATTTTCATAAATATCCACAAAACCATTAGGATGAACTAGTGAGCTAAATCAGTTTTTCTTCTTCCTATGAGATTTAGACCAACCCACTCCAATTATTGGATTTTATAGATATAGACTTAATTAATTATCTTGATCCAACCTACGAATTTCATAAAATTTTGGAGCCAGACATCCTAACATACCCTAAAAATAAAGACGTACGAAAATTATATATACCTTCGAACATGGTCAACCAGTAGTAGTGTAGGTTATTCCCAGTACTTTAAATCTCAGTAGGATGGGAGAAGACAGGAATGGGGACAAGATTCAGCCCATCCATACCCAAAAAAAAAAGAAAGAGAAGGGAACAAAGAAAGAAAGAGGAAACAGGAGATGAAGAAAAGATTAAAAAAAAAATGAAGAAAAAAAGAAGAAAAAAGAAATTAAAAGGAAGAAAGGAAGAAACAAATTAAAGGAAGAATAAAGAAAGAAACAAATGGAAGAAAAAAATGGAAGGAAAAATAAATAAAGGAAAGAAAGAAGAACTAAAAAGGAAAGAAAGATAAAGCAAGAAGAAAAAAATGAAAGAAAGAAAGGGGGAAAATGAAAGAAAATTAACAAAAAGGACAGAGAGATAAAAATAAAGGAAAGAAGAAAGGGATAGGAATGAAAGATATCTATCTCAACTGCCACGGGGATTGGACGAGAAAAGAGAGTTCATGTTTGATGAAGAAACCAGGATACTCTTGCCCCATAGAATTTCAATTCATGATCATTTCCATAAACTACAGTCCTGTAAAACTGCACCAAACCAGGCCTACGTTGCTTCGCATACCCTGAATCCCGTCAACTGAGTGCTCTAGCATAAGCTCCTTCCAGCATGATCATTGAGACAAAAACCAGGAAACCAGCAATACTGGGATCCACGGAAGATTAGATGAAGATGGCAAATCAGCAATTTAAGCATCAGTGTTTTACGTGATGCCAAGACAATGCATGTAATATCAACTTCCCACAAGGTATCACAGTAAAACTAATAGTTGAAAAGAATTGATAAGATTAATAATACAAGCACCCACCATACCATCTTCATCTTCACTCCAATCATTATGTATATCACAACCAAATTTGTTCCCACTGAAGTCAACAGTTCTAACCCCAGCCCCACCCCTCTCCAAAATAAATGCACGCTTCTTAGGAACCACAGCATGCTGATCTTTCTGGAGCTTTAGCCTCCCAGCTGCCGGGTCTGGTTTGTTAATCTTAATCGTCCGATCCTGTGAACATTAATCATTATGTTATGAACCTGCAAACAAATCGAAGAAAGCAATACGAATTTCATCTAGGAATAAGACTTTGACCTCAGGTTTGTTATCACTTTCTGCAAGCCTCTGCTTGATATCTCTAGCTATTGAAAAGAAGACCTGCTCCACATTTAGATTTGTCTTTGCACTCTGTAAACCAAGATAGTCTGTCAGGAAATAAGAAGGAAACAAAAATCCAGCTTTTCAAAAATATGTAGAAAAGGAATCGACAACACGTACTGTTTCAAAAAATTTAATGCCATATTCATCAGCAAGTGCTTGACCTCTGGAGGTAGGCACCGCCTGAAACGGGTCCAATTTTCATTATTCAAATATTGAACTTAGCTTTAGTAAAAAGAATATGAATTGAAGGCACCAGAACATCTAACACAACAGCCTAAGAATGAGAAACCAACAATGAGCATATAGACGCCAAGCACAAAGAATAAATTCATTAGTCTAGAGATGCTTCACTGTGGGTCTCACTCTTTTGCTCTCATCCATGTCTGCCTTGTTGCCCACCAGAATTTTGTTTACATTATCAGAAGCATGCTGTTCAATGTTCCGAATCCAGTTCCTTATGTCTGTGTATATTGCAGAAGCCAGAATCACAGGAATCAGAAAAATACGGGATGAGAAATGCACCTATTAAGGCCAAGCACTGTGAGAGGTCATTACTGTTAAAAGAAGATTCGTCGGTAACATCATAAACAAGCAAAATACCCATGGCCCCACGATAGTAAGCTGCAGAGAGACCAGAACCACAGGGATAAACCTTAGACCAACATATCAGTAGAAAAGCAAGAAAAGAAATGGAGCAAGGGCAACCCAAGAAGATATTAACCCACCCGTTGTGATTGTTCGAAATCGTTCCTGCCCAGCTGTATCCCAGATTTGCAGTTTAATCCGTTTGCCATCCAGCTCAATTGTTCTTATCTTAAAATCAATGCTGCATAAAAGCAAAACTTGAGCTAAGGAGTCCACCAAAAAGAAAAACAACAAATATATTTCACAGCATAAAAAGAAACTTCAAACTAGAAAATTGAAGCAAAAAGCATGTATATCAATTCCAAAATTCACCCTGGCATCATTAACTAAAGAAACCCACCCAATTGTAGTGATAAAACTGGTCGTGAAAGACCCGTCTGAGAAACGCAAAAGAAGGCAACTCTTACCAACACCTGCAACAGCAGACACCACGTTAAATGATTTAAATCAGCAGCTTATCACAACAAAATAATGTGTAGTGGACTATCTCTTTTATGCACTAGCTTTAATCTCATATCAAGCAGAGAAACAAGACATGGGCACGGCTATAGGAACTGACAAGCAAGTTATCCTGCATATAACAAAAAGGCCAGTTGATTGCTGCCTTCCAGATGCCAATGCTAAAATTTTGCTAGAGAACCATCCAAAAGCAAAAACCATATCAAAAAAATGAGGGATAACAGCTTTATTTTCTTTTGCATTTTTCTCCATCTAGGATAAGTCTAATGAGTGCAAACAGCAACAAAAAGCAGCAAGCATGTAAACAATAAGGAACAGTTCAAAACAAGCAATAATCTAGCACGTTCTCCATGCGGTGAAGCAGCTGGTGACAAGTGAGAGAGACTAGCTCATCACTTGGCAGGAAGAAAATAGTACATGTGCAACAAGCCAATGTTCACTTGGATACTTCCTTTTTTTTTTTGCCCCTTTTCTTTTTGGCAATTTTCCCCATGGCAACTAGTATAAGTGTAATGAGGGAACAACAGCAGCAAAAAGCAACAAGCATGTAGAATAGGGAACAACCATTACAAGCAATAATCTAGCATGTTCTACATGTGGTGGACAGCCAACTGGTGCCAGTAAAAGTATACGAACATATATTTACACATTACTTGGCAGGGAACAAAAGAAAAAACATGCACCTATAAGCCAAAAGTCGCAGAAACATATCCATTGCCCATCAGAGAGGGCAGGCAAGTTTTCCAAAAAAAGAAGAAAGAAGAAACTATTGCAAGTGGCCTCAAGTCGAATCAAAAGTGAAAATGTTACTCACTAAAGGTTTTGAGGCAGTTGTATGTAAGAAAGAACATCCTTGTCTTTGGTTTGAAGTTTACTGGGTCATGCAAAAACCTTTCTATTTACTGAAGTGTTGAAAACTATCAGGTGGTCACTAATAAAATCAAAAAATTTATCAGGGTTATGCAATTATACACTCGATGTGAAGGTGAAGGAAGAAATAACCAGTATTTGAGAATGCTCACATTACATATTGAAACTTCAGTAATGTAAAACATACATTGGCATGACATGCAATTCTGGCATATTGAGTTTCAGGGACCAGAAGGGGATTGTGTGGCAACAATGGCTCTTACTACCCCAGATTCTCAGCCTTACTGAATGTCCTGGGATACCCCCCCACCCACATCATCCTGCTGAATGACAGCGGCAGCAGTGGCAACACACTTGCCCCTGAAATTAACCCCTTGGACTCAAGGAGTCCCCCAGAGGATTATGAAAGATTCAAAACTGGGGTTTTATGCAACTTGCCTTTCGAAAACTATAATACAAGAGCTTGTATGTAATATGAGGTATTGTGAGTTATATATACTTTTTCTAAGTTGACAAAGACAAAGATTATTTGATTATTTGCTAATGCATTCTATCCTAAAACACTGAATGGAGATATGGGAAAAGGCGGAGTCATATGAATGAAGTGGAACGTAAGGAAACCGGGTGTGAGTGACATAATAGTCCACAACATGCTAGAACTTTCTTCCTGGAATCAAAGTATCACTTCCAATTCCATCACAGAAATATTACAAGGATAGATAGTAGGCCCTACCATTGCAGAATAATCAAAGGAATAAGCAAAGAATGACATATTACATGCACAGGAAGTCGTATTGTGCCACATTTTTTTCTAAAATGACTTTTAAGTTTGCCCAGTTTGCATGCATTAACACACCATCACCAGGCTTAATTTGTGATCAATTCAAGAAATTGCCAGATAGGGTTGCGACAATTCTAAACAGTACCTTTAGAGGCTCTACTACCCACCAGAAAGGAACCCTTGCAGAATTAGTATTGTCAACAACCACACCCACCACAGTGAACCATGACAAGGTTAGACAATTGGACATTCGCTGCTTTTTGGTCTAATCCCATCAACCCCATAATGCTGCTCGTATGGCTTCCATCAAAGCTTTTCTAAATTATACCACATGTTCAAACTAGAACCTAGTTTAAAGTGAAATCGTTGTATTGCCACTATATGCTTCACATTTAACTCTCACACGGTTAAAAAAATCTCTACCCCTTTCAAAGTCGTTTTTAAGACCCCACAATGAACCATTATTGAAAGCTTTACATGATAAAATTATAATGAAGACTAAGAAACATGCTTCCCGCTCATGTATATAAAGCCATATCCGTTAATGTAGTGAACTTTCTGGGATATCTTCTAAATGTTTCAATTCAAGTATTCCATGGCCAATTTCAGCTTTAAAAATAAAAAATACAATGCTGGTATAACATTTGGTTTAATATAACTACAATTAGCAGGCCAACCACAACAGACTCAGACTTTCAATAAGTGGTTTATTAACTTTCGTTCAGATGCAAAAATACAAGAAAGGACCCTGACCATTTTAAAATCAAAATCTTAATAATGATAGGCTGGTTTAAAAAATAATAATCCACATTAGCATGCCCAACAGAATGTAAATGTTGAGTGCATAAGAATTTTTTATGATCAGTTTTGCAATGAAATTTCTTCAGTAGTGTATAATGGCAGCATTAATGAGACTTCACCAAACCCAAATACTCTGAGGCTTTACACGTAGTTTGTTATGAAAGAACACATTTAAGAATTTGTCTTCTACCAATGCAATCAACACATTTCATAAGACTGCAAAAATAACAAATCTAATAACTAAACATCCTTAGTGAAGTTAAGCAACCATCGGTCATGTATGCACATAAAAGAACCCCACATTTATAATTTAAACACCCACATTCTAAATTGAATATTATGCTTTGAGATAGACCAATCATGATAACACCATAACAACATGTATGTCAATGAACACTCGGTCAAACTACCAGCCTGCTAAGCATTTTGTATTTTTATCATGATGGGAAAGCCCAATGTAATTAGCAACACAAGGTGAATAGGAACATCTCCTATAATTCATAATTCTTCTTGAATTATTGCATAGCATGCCACGTAGATCTCCAAAAACCTGAAGGCTACCTTTTCTGTAGTGTCCCATCAAAAGACTCCCAAACCAAGTGAAAATGTAAAACTCCTCCCGAACATCCAATGCTTGCACCTTACCAACTCCCAGAGTAGAGAACATAATCCTCAGTCGCCTCATAGAGTTTATCTCCCACCTTCAAATTCAAAACTGCCAACAAAAAATCTTCAAGGGCAGCAAACATCAAATGTTCAGCCCTGGCAAAGCTTATCTAGATGGTAATGACCTGTCCTGTTTATCTAACCAATGAACTGGCAAAGGCCTACTCAATCACCAGGAACCTTTTGAAAATCTAGGCTCTACATCCACTAGTGTATAGTTAAATACATCTGGTAATATTAGGCAGACACATGATTATGTGAAGCAAGGAGCTATAAATGATCCAAGTACTTTTGGCGGGAATTTGACCAGATGTTGACGGTTGTCGAATGGTTGGGAAGCAGGTTAAGTCGTTGAGACGCTCAGGACATAGCACTTCAATGAAATTAACAGCAAAGAATACCTATAAATATGTTTAAGGCCAGCCAATAGCATTCATACAAAGTTCATTCCTGCTACATAGAAAAGAAACAAGAACTTCCAGCTTATATTAAGATACTATCATGTTTTGTTGTTCAGACTACTGAATGAAAACATTATTGAGCATACACCAACTATGATAACAGATAGGGAATCAAATAATAAGTCTCATGACTGTCGTCAACTCATCATAATATGTCATGTTGGATTACTAAATCCCATTAGGCACAGATGTAGACAACAGAAACATCTAATCGCTTTCATAAACCGTCACATACTGCTCCGTTTTGATACCATAACAAAGTATACTCACTACAATTTACCAACTTAATTGAACATATAGCCCATCTAAAGAAGTTCATGACATTGAAGAAATCATACTATTTCGAAGGTTGGTTCTACAAGCATCGATTATATACACTATAAGCTTCTTCAAAAGAACATGGAAAGGAACACATATGCTTGCTAGCAAGTTGCACATGGAACAAATTTACATTGCAACTGGAGTATCATTGGCAGGAAAAAAGGGAATAGCATGAAGCTTCAGATAGGAATTATCATTAAGGTATCCATGCAAATTGAAGCTTTATCAAAGAGCAGCCCAGAATCAATATTGCCTGAACATACTCAGACCTTTTTATCACTAAACATATATAAATCAACTATAAGGACAAAAGCAGTCAATGAAGGTGCATTTATATTAAAAATCCTGAGTGATATCTATTTACATTAGATGGTCATAAATTTACATAACAGGAAGAACAGGGCATGATATTATAACAGGTTAGCTCCAGTGCAGTCGTCTGGGAAAGATGACAGTGAGAGCCAAAAGAATGATAAATCAAATGGTAAAATGTATTGCTTATGATATCCTAGAACATTCGACAAATCCATGAAGGCAAATAGTTAGGCATCATGACTTGTCCCAAATGCGCTCTATTAACTTGCTTTCTGTAATGACAAAAAAATCGACTCTGTGCCACGTGAACAGAAGTGGAACTCTCCGTTCCATATTAACAATGGGGTCTCCACAAAAAACCTGCACGAAAAAATGGGCAAGATCCCGCAGGATTGATCTCCCAAATTGAACTATATAAACCTATTCGGATCTTTAGTTGACAACCAATTTCAGATCTCCATGTCCTAAGATTATACTGCTCATCATTCCAAAAAAATGAAAGACAAATCAAGTAAAGATCGACCAAACCATTAAAAGGAGAGAAAAGAACAAGAAACTTAATCACACAGTACGAAATCTTCATCAGAACGAAAGAAATCATAACCCTGGAACCACAAAACAATCCAAGAACTACCAATCAAAAGTAATCGATAGGAGAAGAAGAAGAGAAGTAGAAAACCCTTACCACTATCGCCGATCAGGAGAAGCTTGATGAGGTAATCGTAGTCCGCCCGAGCCCTAGCAGGTGGAGCAGCCATCAACAACGAGGAAGAACGATGAGAAACCCGATCAAGGCACCCAAAATATCCCTAACCCTATAATCGAATCACAGTTCCGTCCCTCTGCCGAAAAGGATCGAAATGAGACCTCTAAGGGATAAAGACGGAGGTATAACGAGGGATTGCAAGAGGCGAATACGGGGTAACGTGAATCGAAATAGAAGTGGAGAAGATAAGAATGACGGAGCGGAGAAGATTTATAAAAACTATAATCTAATATAATGCCAGAAGGGGGGAGAAAGGAAATGGGAGGCGGAAAGAGAGAAACCGTTGAAGAGTTTGGAGGGGAGGGTTTGAGACAATGGCTGGCGCCTGGCTCACTAATTTTATCGTCCGCTTCCTCTCGTCGCTCGGGAGTCCACAGTCGCGGAGGGAGGGGACAAACACCCTTGGCATTCTTGAGAGATGCGAAGGTAAAGGAATCAAAGAGTTGGCCCGTGGTTTAAAAAAATATGTATATATTTACCAAAAAAAAATATATATGTATACGTATCTTTCTGGTCAGAGATATTTTATTTATTTTATTTGTTTTTTATCCGGGTTCACATTCGATATCTATGGATACTCTATCTCTATGTTAGAAAAAAAAAAAACTAAATTATTATATGAGCCAAATCCAATGGACCGGTCCAATAATTACTAACCGAAGGCATGTCCTGGTTATAACTTATTGTCTTTGCCATTTGATTCCATTGATACGTATTTGGGAGTCAGAAACACGGATGCATGCCTCACCATGAGTTGCATTAGCGTGACATTAATGGCTGACAAGGAAGCAAGGCCTACCAACTATCCCAACGATGGTTCATGCCGATGACTATAAAGTGAAACATGTCAGAGGTTTATTTTGTTACCACAGCAATATGGAAATGATGGCGTTGATTTGGTGTGCTTGTTTTTGATGCAGGAGTGATGGATGAACTAACAATGTTGGGTAAGTCCATCTTGGTCAAGTCAATTTGAAATGAACAATAACTTAGTATTAATTATATTATTAGCAACTCCTAGTTATTATATTTTTTTATATGTTATTAATGTTGAGTATCTTTAATATTTTTAACTTATTAGTTATGGTTCATGCATGATGTCTTTAGAATTTGCAATAATATTTGTTTGTTCATCTTGAAAAAGGTTGTATTCAAACGGTAGGATATGACGGGACATCTTGTACTTATATAAACAGAAAGAAATAGTGAAAAATTTAAAATAAAATTTATGTTAAAATTTCTCTGAATTTAGTATTGAATTTTGCTTGTTATATCGCTTTCTTACCGGCTCATCTTTTAAAAAAATTATTATTCTTTGGATTAACCCTTTAATGTTTCGGTCCCACTTGATATTGGATCATTAGTTCTACCTCCTATCTTCTCTTTTGTTCTTTCTTTGAAAATGCATCATTTTCAAAATCATGTTCACTAACAACAAGTGAAATTAAGTCCTTTCACATCATGAGAAGTTAGTTTCTCAGCATGATGAACCTGGCTCAAATAAAATGAAGATTAGATGAATGAGCAACTTCAAACTATGTTTTCTCAACTCTAAGAATTAGAACTTCAAATGATAGATTGCCATCTTCTCAAATTTTTCTTCCATCATAAAACCAGGATCAAAATCAACTTAAGGACAAGATATCATTCAACAAAATAGCTAAATTCAAGAATTCACCTCAAAAGCATCCTAATATGGTGATATGTTATTCTTTAATTCCCTTTTTATCACTTTTGCATATTGTCCTCCATCTCTTGAAACCAGTGTATCAATATGTCAATCATAATATTGGATCATATGGAAGCATTCAAGCATGAAGACATATCTACAATTGATCGTCAGAGTTTATGCTTTGATCTCTTAAAGTTTTTGATTGAAAAGGGTCATATTTGATAAGTAATCTTGTTTTCTTCTCGTCTCACTTATCCAAAATGACAAAAATTCCTAGTTGCAAGGAGCATATACCTTTTATACCCATATTTGATTCAACCAAAATCTTCTAAAAGAAATATTACAAGAGTTTATTGAACAAAATCATAAGAAACTACATCATCAATTGCGCTGAAAGATATTCAGTGAAAGGTGTAAGAAGAAAAGATTGAGGGCCTTACAATAAAATACGTTGATGCACCAATAACATCAAGTTTTTAATAGAGCTATGAACTTGAGAACAAGTTCCACACAATAAATGCATTTGTAGCATGAGTGGTAGACTAACTACATCTTGTCCCATTTTAATCCAGCCCAACCAGAAGAGGCATAGTAAGAAAGTCAAAGTCCAGAATTAATTTATGCTATTAATTGCTTTTGGTTACTATGTTCATTTCAATTTTATTCTTAATAGTAAATATATTTTTCAATATTTTCATGCTTATTGAGTATAGTTCATGGATGCTATCTTTTAGAGCCTGTAAAAAAAAAAATAGCGAGGAATTTAGAATAACATTTATGTTAAACATTTTCTACATTTAGTGCTAAATTCTACTTGTTATCTCCCTTCCTTGTGCTTCTCCCCTTTTCCCAATCCCTTATTTCTACTTTGCTCAATCCCTTACCATTTTTGATTTTAACTTTGTTTTGCTTTTCATTTGTTTGAGTCAACAAATTACATTCTCTGCAAAGATATCGTAGCCTTCTCGAAAATTATTTACGACACACGAGATGCTCCCACCCAAACCCACTTCTCAGTTAATAAATCAATGCTTGTTGATCTAAAAAGGAAATCGATCGGGGTGGAATGTGGTAATGCACCATCAACTAGGAAAATGTAAAATGCTATGTGTATTCACTTCTCGGAGAATGCTAGAATGTTGCTTTTTCTTTGGCTCAATTTTTGAAAAATGAGGCTATGCGTGTATGACTTTTATGCTAGAGTAGTCCATGTTTCTTTGTGGCATGCATGATTCAATCAAGATTCAAAGTTGTTTACCAAAAGAATCAAGATTCAAAGTTCATAATTTTAGAGTTTGCTTTCAATCATGGGTTTTCATATCAATCATATATAAATAATGATTGAATACTTAGGATTTTAGGTTTTCTCTATCTTCTGTTTTGTTATTTGATTTCCTTTTTGCTGCATGCAGAATGAGCACCCTTCTCCATTTCTTGCACAGTCATCCCCTATATAATTTTAGAAAAACACTTGTTATGACTAGGAGATGAGCTATACTTCATAAGATGTCGGCTTACTAAGCTGATAAAGTATTTGATAATTATTTTTAATGAATAGGGATCCTGCCTTAGGATATGAAAGTTAGGGGCTATTTAGAGGAGGGCTACCCTACTTATTCCCTACGAAACTCTTCTCACGAAAATTTAATAAGGAAAAACAAAGAAGAAGAAGGGAAAAAAGTGGCTATATCTAGCCTGTATCCTAGTTTCAGGATTAAAAGGCCAGGCTATGTAGATTCACTCTAATTATAGGGCCTAATATTATGACAAACTTGATGATTTTTAGGTGATAGATGTGAATGATATTTGGTTGATAATTTTGACTTCATCAACGACCTGAATCCTTGGTTGGATCAATCTTCATGCGGGTTCAGTGTTTATGTCTTAAGCTTTTCCTTGGAATTCAGGTCCTATATAATGCAACTTTTGCATGTAAAATCATGTATAATCATGGATAGCTACCACATTATCTATCTTGATAATGGATGACTCTCATTTATCCTGAAAGATGTCCATATATTTTTCAATGTGGTATGTTGCGGCCAATCCCCTCGTCACCTGGTCGCCGGGAGCA
>KE504637.1:1525091-1546512 GCA_000441515.1 Elaeis oleifera | reverse complement strand
TCAAGTCAGAGAGGAGACTAGGCAACAGTAAAGAGGAAAACTAGGGGAGCTCAGCGATCGGAGCGGGAGGAGAGGTTTGATTGGATTACCTTCGATTGGGTTTCATTACCTTGAGCTGTTGCCTTACTCCTTTTTATAGTGGGAGGCGGTATGGTCCCACCGTCCGTGATGTTGACAACTGTGGAGCCGTCAAATCGCTCTGGGCTATCACATCGCCGGGGTTGCCATTGTCAATGGGTTGACAGGTCCTAGGAATTAATTGGCGTCCTTGGTGGGACAATTCTCCAGGTCCCTGGCAGGGCAAGGCCCCTGGCAGTCGTACAGCACGTCCTCGATGGGACTGCAGCCCATGCCGGTCGTTCGACGGTCATGAACGGCTGGCCGACTAAGTGTCGGGACTTGGCTGTCGGATGGTGACTTCAGAGCGTGGCCGGTGTCCGGAGGGTCCGTAGAGGTCGGGTGTTAGTCGCTCGCCCGACGGGGATCGGCGTTATCCCACCGGCATGGAGTCGGCTTTCGGGCGGTCGGTTGGTGTCGGCCAGTCGGGCCGACATGCCTAGGCCGGTCATTATCGGCAGTCGCTGTCAGCGTCGCCCGTTATCGGTCGGCGGAGTCGGTCGGTCGGTCAGTGTCGGAGAGCCGATATTGGTGAGTCGGTGTCGGGATCCGTTGGTGAGTCGGCATCACGATCAGTCGGCGTCAGGGTTAAGTCGGTATATACCAACATGGTACATGATAATATTGGAGAGTTAAAGGAAGCCACACTTCTTCTGAATGAATGATGTGGTAGCTATTCACGGTAGTATTATACTCAACGGAGTAAAAATCGTATCATAGAAGATTCCATTTCTTTATTTGACTACTGTGATTTACATTCAAATTATATCTATATCTAAATAAAAAATATAACATATACTTTACATTCAGCTTGTATACATTTCTATCATTAATCAATATAAAAATATTTAATATCTGATTCATATTTATATTTATTTAAATAATATATTTAATTTTGATATCTTACTCGATCCGTTAGAAAAATATAAATATTAATATAATATTTTAACATTCAATTCATATTCAGTCAGTCATCAGCCTTAAATGAGGCAGTGCTCTCTTCCGATTGGTAACCAGAGGTTTTTATTTTCCATCCCAACCGAGGGAAGGAACATGTCAACAAATGAAAGACATGGTGGCAGGCACGAGGTTAACAATACTTCTGGAAGAAATTGAAAGAGACTTTAATTCGAAAAATGAATTGCAGATACCCATGGAAGGGCATATGGCGACCAAGTAGAACGGAGATGCATAAAGTAAGAAGCCCTAAATAATTCCGCGGGAGCAGCATAACACCGTATCAGGTGCCGACTGGCAGGGATCACGCGAAGCGGACCTCTCCCTTGCCTGCGGAGATCGCCGGTTTCCAGCACCAAGACGTTGCTTCCACGCTATCCGCACCGACGGACAAGCGTCAACGAACGGATCACGACCGTCCGATCCGGGTCCGGACCGAGCCCAACCAGGGCGACCGGTAGAAAGGCCTCCTACTCTTACCGGTCGGGCCCACGGATAGCGGCGCAATTAAGACATGCCACGTGTCGTCGAGATGGAATCGACATGGTTCCTTCTTTTCCGATAGCTTGGAGTTAATCCGCAAGCCAACCAGGGCGACTGTTGGAAACGCGTCCTGCTCTTGCTGGTCGGGCCCACAGACAGGGGATATTAAGTCAAGCCACGTGTCGTCGAGCTGGAATCGACATGGTTCTTTTTTCGCCGGATATCTTGGAGTTGATCGGATGATGCCAAGCTACTTTAAATAGGAGAGGGGTAAAGAAGCGGGAACACAAGCCCCAATCGATTTCTCTTTCCGTTCTCTCTCCCTCTCTCGCTGTAAATTTCGTCCCTGGGGTCTTTTTGTTCCATCTCCTCTCGTCGAGATCGGGTTCGCTCTCAGGTTTCGAGGTACTGTTCTTTTTTGGCATCGCGTCAAAGATATTGGATTTTTTTTAGGGCAGTGGATCCATGTCGGAGGTTGGTTTTGATGCATTTGAGGGTTTTGATTCGAGTTTTTGGCATGGAAGAGGGATTATTTTGTTCGAGCTTTGGTTTGATGCATCTGGTTTGGGCTTATACCGATTTAGAACGAAGATTTTCTTATTAGATCGTGGATTTTTTGTCATTTAGGTGTGATTTAAGAGGCATTGCCTTATTATTTTATTTTTTTAGATTTTCTTATTAGATCGTGGCTTTCGGTTTCTTATAGTTTGGATGGCTTCTTGTGGTACAAGCTGGGACAGCGCTTTTTACAGAGCTTTATTTGCATTTGTTCTCTTGGACCGTCATGGGTCTAATCTCTCCCTTTTGTATTCTAGGATATATTTGTTTCTGCTGATTATGTATTCGAAGTTGGTGGGTTATATATTCTCACCTTTACTTTTGCCAGATTCCATGCTACCAGTCATAGCGCGGACTTTGCAAATCTAGAGCTTATATTCTGTTTTTTACAAAAAAAAAAAAAATTATGAAACGAGTAAGGGATTTGGTCCAGCTTCGTCAGAAAAACTCACCATCGATACATATCTCTGAGGTGGATTTATCCAGTTATCTGGTATTCTGTTTGCTTTAGCCCGATAATCTACCAGGGGGAAAAACAGCGGAACATTAATAATAGCTGACTCATATTGTGGATCTCGAGACTTTGGTAAGACTATATAATCTGTTGGTTGTTGCTATGAAGGGATTCACAAGTTTTCGATATGGAAATGTTTTTGAGATTTTTCTAATTTGGTAATATAGATTTGCCGTTTTCTTAATGCTGTTCTAGATCCAGTTGATGTCCATGTTATTTTCTATCTATTCTGCTGCGACAATTTCAGCAAATACGATTCTCATATATGTTCTTTTAAATACTATTCTTCCATAGTTTCTTTTAGGGAGGTTGATTAGACAATCATGGCATCCTTCTAAGTTCTAAGAAAGTGATTCACAAATGCTTTGCCATTTATCTAATATTTCCTGCAATTAGTGGATTTAATTGCTTGTTGATTCTATGCTACTATTTTTTTTTCTAATAGTTGCTGTTTTTAAGATGTCTTCAAGAGAATTTCTTATTTTGGAAAATTGACTGTATGTTTCCCAGCTTGTCATCATGCCCCCACCTCTTGAAATAGCAAAGAAGTCTTCTAGCTCGCACATGTCGCATCCACCTCTCAATGAAAGAATCATTTCGTCCATGTCCAGGAGGTCTGTTGCAGCACATCCTTGGCATGATCTTGAAATAGGTACTCATTTTTCGTATAGACATATCATTTGGATTACATACTGCACCATTCGCATTCTTTCATTTAGATTTCTATTTCCCTCTCTTTCAGTATTCTTTCTCACTTGGATTTTTCATTCTGGACGCAGGTCCTGATGCACCATCTATATTCAACTGTGTAAGGATGTTGTTCTCGCTTTCCAAGTGAATTTTAGTGTTAGTTTAAGGTCAATAATAAACTAGGCACTGGAAAGAGATGCCTGAGCATCGCAAATGGCTCCTTTTGGTTGCTGTGGGAGTTAGAAGTACTTCTAATGAAGATCCAGTGTTGCCTACCTCTTCAATTTGAGTTCCTAAACCTTTGCGAGCAATCTGTGAACCATGCTACTCATTAAAAGAAATGATATGAGTTGCAAAGTTGAAGCTAAGAGTTGTCATCTCTTAATTATAGATTTCGGTGTCAAAATATGATTGATGAAAGATTGGACATCCTTGCAGGTGGTGGAAATAGGTAAGGGAAGTAAGGTGAAATATGAACTCGACAAAAAAACTGGGATGATAAAGGTAATCTAGAAACACTGCCCACTGTTGATTTAGTTCAGTATTATACTGTGATAGTCATGTTTCTTCTACATGGGCAGGTTGACCGTGTGCTCTACTCATCGGTGGTATACCCCCACAATTATGGATTCATCCCACGCACTCTTTGTGAGGACAATGATCCCATGGATGTATTAATTATCATGCAGGTATTTTGCAGTATAGATTTTCAATTTCAGTTTCACGGTTGCCATGTGAATATCTCTAAGCATGCTCATCATGTAAGCAATATTAAAGAAATGTTAATGATTTAGTCTCAAAGGAAATTAGCAGAGATAAGTGATACAAAGCTTGCCCCCACTTACCTTCAAGTTGAACACCCTTATGCCGTTTTTCATTGTTCTTATGCTTTATCTTGTTTCAGTTATTTCCCTAAATTCTTGTTGAAGCATCTCTTATCTCTGATTCTATTTCTACAGGAACCTGTGCTCCCAGGATGTTTCCTTCGGGCTAAAGCTATAGGTCTCATGCCTATGATTGATCAGGTGTTGTTCTGTGTGCATGTGCATATGGTGATGATAGTTTCATGACTGAACTATTTGATTGTTAGAACAAGTTCCAATTTTTAATGCATGACAAAGTTCAAAGCATTTTGCTATACCATGAATAAGCCTTGGTTGTTTCAAGGGAAGAAGTGCTGATGCAGTTGTTGTTGGAAACAGGGAGAAAAGGATGACAAAATAATTGCAGTGTGCGCGGATGATCCTGAATACAAGCATTACTCCGATATTCAGGAGCTCCCGCCTCATCGCTTAGCTGAAATCAGGCGATTCTTTGAAGACTGTATCCTCATTATTTAACCAGTATTAAGAGTCATCTGTATGAGCCAATTGATTTTACGACATATGAAATGATCTTGTCATCTCTGTGAGAAGGCCTAATAATCTCAAGACTTTGAACAACTTCCTGCCTTCATAATTTCACCGGATATGGTTCTTTGTTTCTTATTCACCTAAGTGCCTATCAATTGTTTGGTATTGCCTAACCTTTTTACAGTTGTATTTTAAGCCCTATGTATAGATGCTTCCTACTGCTACCCCACGTTCTTTCTTCCTGTATTGGCTGTTTGCATATCTTCGTGATACATTACATGGTGATCTTACCCTCTCCAAGGGACCGATCTGCATTATAGACTATTAACATGTGTGCGCCATAGCGTATATAATTTTGTGAGATCATCAATTAATTGTTCCCTTGAACATGACAAATCAGATAAGAAAAATGAAAATAAGGAAGTTGCAGTGAATGACTTCCTTCCTGCCACCGCTGCTTATGAAGCCGTACAACACTCAATGTAAGTGTGTGTGTGTGTGTGTCTGTGTCTATATATATGTATGTATGTATGTCATATTTTCTGCATATTGTGCACTTAAAATCAGCAAAGAATCATTACTGATACATGTTATTGCCAAATCAAACTTTACAACAAAAGCTGGTTAACAACCATAAGCTTGCAGTAACCTGTCATAGAATGCGTGACATCACTCCATCGTGATTTGCTTAAGATGCAATTCCCTTGTTAACTGTTATGAACTGGTAAATGCTAACAAGTTAAAATTCTGAGAAACCCCCTTGTCATATGCATGTGTTAGTCTGCTGTCAATGGTTTCTTTCTACTAAGTGATAAGCATTGCTCTACACATAAGTATTTCCTTTTGTAAATGACTTGCATCAATTCTTTGTTAAATAATTATGTATTGTTCTTGAATCTTTGAAGGGACCTCTATGCAACTTACATAGTGGAGAGTCTGAGGAGGTAGGATTCTTCAAGGATTATGATCAATTGAGCGACCATTCTCAGATGACCTCTCTGAAGCTGCAGTCTCCTTTATATGCAAAAAGATACTACAGCAGAAACTGTTTTGCATGGTAGTCATAATTAGCTGGTATGATTGAAATCTGTAACCCAGAAGAAATGAAAAGAAATGAGGAAGAAAAGCAAGCATATGGTCCTTGGATATATGATATAAAGAAAACTTGCGAATCTTTATATGTATCACTTAAATAGGATGTATTTCGATGAATTTGATTGTGTGGATGTTCACTGAATCTTAGTAGCATATGAATGTTGGCATTCTCTCCTATTCATACTCTGACAATCTTTGTTTTTTTATAAGCGCAACTCGTTTATATACTCTTTGCAGAAGACTAGGACTAGCATCAACATCTCAGTCCTGCGGCCTTTGGGAGCACCTTAACTTATGCCATGCTAATATGCAGGTTTATTTTGCCTAGCGATGGACTGCTACCACTTTTCTTCTATTATAAGGCATTTGGATTAGTGAGAGATTTTTCTCATCCATCCATTGAAGTATTTTTTCAAGCCACCGTCTGATGACGAATAAACAGGCCACAACCTGATCGCCAAAGTCTCCATTCTTTGTCTGTTGTTAATAATCCACATGCCAATCTCTGAAGCTCACTTTTTTTTTTTTGGGTAAGAGAGCTCACCTCTAATGTGCGTCAATTTTAAGATATGCTTGTTAAATAAATGGAATTATTATCGATTTGTTAACCCACCTTGACTGTTCGTCGGTATGGTATCTTTCGCACGAAAGAAGGAAACACCTCCTTCGCACCCATCAACCGTTGAATCACCCACTGCACAGCTCTCAAAGCGCTCCGAACCCTATCATTCGTCCGCCTGCGGAGATCTAAAGCGAGCGGTGGATGGTGAATCCTTCTTTGGCGCGAAGGATACAACACCGACCCGGGATATTGACCCACATCCGACAAATAAAAGTGTCTCGCGAAGAGAAAACGATGAATTGAAGGAAACTTTTCGAGGCTCGTTCTTTCAAAAAGAGGAAAAGGACAAGCTCCCCAGATTCCGCCATTAGCTGTTGTAGTGGAAAAGGAGGAAAATGGCAGTTTAAGTGGAGTCAGAAAGGGAGATGCTGGAGGCATATGCGGAGAAGATCCCCCGCATCTAAGCCAACCAAACTTCGCCACTAATATCTCCTTTATGTGGCGGATGGACGCACCTATAAAAGACCGAACTCCCTCTCTTCCGTGAAGTCCTCTTGTAGGTGCGGTTCCTCCTCCATGGATTGCCGCACCAATGGCCTGGTTGGCCATCGGCAGCTTCATCGGTTACCAGAGTAGAGAATTAAAGCTGGCTGTGATGGTAATCAGACCATGCAGGGCAACTTGGCAACTTTGGCAGAATATTTGGTGATATGACGTGAGGAATGGTATAATCTCTCTTTGTTATGTTTAATATCTAATCAATCGCATGTTTTCAGAATAAAGCTGGGAATCCAATACTTTTATTATGAGTTCTCTCTCTCTCTCTCTCTCTCTCAACACATAAAGTAAAAGGCGGATGGAGATTTGATATGCAACATGCTTCCTACGTAGCAGACCATACTCCGCGACATACACATTTAAAGATGCTTGCCTCTGCTAGTATACACATCAAAGCAGCAGTCCGGTGAGGCTTGGGATTTGAAGAATTAAGAGTTTTTTTTTAATCTGGTATCTGCGCCACCAGTATCTTTGCTTGATATTTTAATTATATACATGCTGGGGAATTCGATCCGTGGGAGCAAGTCGATGGGATCCGATTCAAAATGGAGTCGGCAATCATAAATTTTTTTATAAAAAAATATTGTTCGAACAAAAAAATCTTATCCTCTGCCTCATCGTTGAACGTGGA
Source organism: Elaeis oleifera (assembly GCA_000441515.1). Lineage (NCBI taxonomy): Eukaryota > Viridiplantae > Streptophyta > Magnoliopsida > Arecales > Arecaceae > Elaeis > Elaeis oleifera. Next base: position 1,538,995 of record KE504637.1, on the reverse strand, counting down.
TGAGGATTAAGCCGTAAGAGCAATCAGATGTGTGTCGTATGCCGGTGAGGGACCGTCGAAGATTATTTGGATGGATTACACCGGTGAACGATCGAAGTTATTTGCTGTGAATCCATCTTTATCCCCTTTTCCATTTTTTATATTTAAGCCTCACCTCTCTATCAGTCGATTTTACTGTCGTAGCCCTGCCTCCTCCTCCTTTCTTTCTTACTTTTGGTAGTCGCCAGACTCTGCAATCAAATCGTCGGTACTCAAAAACCCCCTTCCTCCCTAATCCTTGCTATCTTCTCTGTTTCGAGCATTATTGCTGGTAGCCCTCTGATTAGACTGCCGTCTCTAATCGCCACCATTGCACCATCACCATCGATCCCATCCCCTCCTTCTACCCTCTGCCCTCCCCCTCCCCCTCCCCCTTAATGAAACCCTTATTCGGCTCGGGAAGAAAGAAAGAGAGAGAGAACGAAAGAATGAAAGAAAATAAAGAAAGAGAGAGGAAGAGAGAGAAAGGAATAGAAAGAGAATAAGATAGAGAACCTGATCAAGATCTGATCGAAGGGCTAGACCCCTAATTGGAATCAAGTGGATCCAGCCCCAAAAAAAATCTAATTGGTCTACATTGAGCATCTCTTTTCTTGTCTTTTTGATTGAGTCAGATCAAATGGATCCAATCTTGATTGTTCTTTCTTTGTACCTCTACTGATTGATTAAATCGAGCCTAATTGGTCTGATTTTTCATTGATCAGTGATATAGATCTGATCCAAAATTTTGATCTATATTGAGAGGAGCACGATCTGAGGATCAGGCCACATGCTGAAGATCGCAACTTTTGGATTCGACCGACTATAAGTTTTTTTTATCTCTGAATTTTTAGTGCATATTCATATATTTAAAAATTAGATTTTGTACATGAATATTATTAAAATATTTAGAAGTTATAAAGTTTGAAAATATGTATTTTATATATGAAAAGAATTTAAAATTATAGATAAGCACGTGTCACCTTAGTATGATTATAAAATTTGAAATGAGATTATTTTTTTATTTTAATGTTGCATGATCTTTCAAAATAAGATTATATATGTTTATCCTTGCATGAAGTTTGAATAAAATTGACCTCTTATTTTTGAAATAAATATGAAAAACTCGATTTGATATTGATATAAAATAAGTATGACTATTTGGTTATAGTGAAATTATGAAAAAAATTCTCTAATTGACTATGATTCGGATTTAGTCAACAGGATTGATCATTGGCCATACGTCAGGAATTAGTTTCATTCAAGCCTAGCCATCGGGGTTGATCATTGGCAGAGCTAGTTCTTTCAGATCTAGCCAATCGGGGCTGATTGCTAGTACACACTGATGCATCGCATGTATATATTTCAGAACTAATTTTTTTATCTTATCATGGGGTTAATCATGGCCGTGTAAATTAGAGCTAGTTTGTTTCAGACCTAGTCAGCTAGAGCTAATCACTGACACACGCTGATGCATCATGTGTTTATTTTTCAAGAGCTAGTCTCTTTTGGCCTTGTTATGGAGCTAATCGTGACTGTAGTGACCAAAGATTAAGAAAGAATTTTTGGATTTTATGAATATGCATAGCATGCTTTGAAGAAAAATTATGTTATCATTTATTACTATTAAATTATTATATTTTAAAATTAATTGTGCTTAATCCCTCAAAAATATTGGTAACTCATTGAGCCAGTACAACTCATTTTTTTTATTTTTATTTCAGATCCAGAAGATCCTATGGGGCTTGGGACTGAGCAGCGAGGAGCATAGGATCTTAGAGGATATTTGCTTAGTTTATTTTTGAATAAATATTAATCTTTACTATGATGAGGTATCGATGAACTATATTTATTTGAATCAATAAATTAAAGTTACTTTTACTACCACTACCTAAGTATGATTTGATATAATATTTTTGAATATGAAGACAGGCCTTATATGTCTTTAGAGGTTAAATCATAGAGATGTGCGGCCATCTATCATATCTGGCTCGGGCCTCGGGTCAGGGCGTGACAGGATCCCTTGCCAAGATATAGTGTTTAAAAACAAAAAAACAAACAATGGAATTCATCGGCGTGCGCTGTGGGATTCAGCTATGCAGGTGCTAACCCTAGGTCTTCCTATGTTGCTTTTAGGAGATTTCAATTGTCTTCTTTCTCCCAAGAATAAGCAAGATGGTAGATCTTTCTGAGCTAATAGAGATGTCAAGGAATTCCGCATGTTTTTGTCCACTTCTGGCCTAATCGATTTGGGATTTCAGGGACCTAAGTTACTTGGGCTAATAACCAACAAGATCCTTCCAAGGTTTGGAAGCGTCTTACTCTTGGTTAAATTTGTATCCTGATACCCGTGTTCTGCACCTGTTCCATTTTGCATCTGATCATTGTCCAATCAACTTGCATGCTGTCCAGCAAGAGATTGGTTAGTGTTGGCCTTTCAGTTACCATATTTTTGGAACCTTTGTGGGGCTCACTCTATCATTTGTAAAGCTTGACGGGTGCTTGTCATCTTCCACTTGATGAGTGTGTTTCCATGTTGCTTTTGCAAGTCAAACAAGCTCTTTGGCAATATTTTCCACAAAATCTAGCAATTATATTAGCAAATTCATCTTCTTCAAATCAAGGATGCCCAATCCGATGGGCTCTCACGTGATGATTATTTGCACATGATGGGGTTCTTACGAGAATATCACAAAATATTAATCATTCAAGAAATTTTTGATGGCAAAAGTCTAGAATTACCTAGCTTTGGGAGGGAATGCAAGCACCAAGTTTCTTCACCGCTCCACTATTCTTAAATGCCGACGAAACAGAATTTTGTCATTAAAATCCCAAAATGGTCGATGGATTGAGGGGTTGAGGCAATTAGTGGGCACTCCTTGATCATTTTCATCAGCATTGGGAGTATGTTCATCACCCTGAGGATCTTTGACTCCCTTCTCCACTTTCCAGAGTCTCATCAACTCAAATGATGCCCTCACAACCCTTGTTATAGGGGAAGAAATTGTCCATACTATCCATTCCCTGTATCCAGATGAAGCCCCAGGTCTTGATGGTTTTTCTCCCTCCTTCAAAGATCATTGGCACATCATAAAAGAGGATATTATCCAGGGGGTTCTTTATTTCTTTGTGTCTTCAGTCATGGCCCTAGCTGGAAATAACTTTATTGCCCTGGTTCCCAAAGTTTCTTACCCTACTTAAGTTTCTGATTTTTGGCCCATTGGTCTTTGTAACACAATTTATAAAATAGTAGCTACTGTGTTGTTCCATCGGCTGAAGCCACTCATGTTGCATTTGATTTCTACTGGGCAAGAGGCTTTTATAGTGCATCGAAATATTATGAAAAGTATTCTTTTGTTTATGAGTTTATGCACTATCTGCATTGTGCCTCTTCGGCCCGTAGCTTTATGATGGTCGAAGCTGATATGGAGAAAGCTTCTGATCGAGTGCAATGGCCCTTTGTGGAGCGTGTTTTGCACCAATTTAGTTTTGGTCCTCAATTTACTCAATGGATCTTATCCTATGTCAAGTTTTCTTACTTTTCCTCATTAATCAATGCTCAGATGATTTCTTGGTTCCCTGCCCTTTGTGGTCTTCGTCAAGATTGTCCACTCTCTCTACTGCTTTTTATTTTATGCTCTGAAATGCTTTTGCTTTTTTTTTAAGGGGCTGTTTACATGGGTCTCCTCCAGGCTCATCGACCCCGTATGAATGAGCCCATTGTCTCCCATGTTCTATTTGCAATAATTGCTTCCTTTTTGTCCAAGCCTCGGCTCGCGATGTTCTATGTCTCAAGCTTATTTTAGAGGCATACTATTATGCCTCTAGGCAGCAAGTTAATATCTCCAAATCCTACTTCACATGTAGTTCTCCTACACCTCATGAGGTCAGGCAGTTTATTTCTTCTATCTTGTGTGTGCCTCACAAAATGGAGTCTGGATTTACCTAAGAGTTCCAATATCTGGTTTGCGTTGGCATCTTGCTGACTTCTTCTTTCTTATTGATAAATTCTAGCAAAGTTGGCTAGTTGAAAATGGAAAGCCCTCTCTTTTGTAGAATGACTCACTTTACTTCATTTGGTTCTGTCTCTATCCCTATTTATGTTGTGTCTACGATCCCTATTCCAATTAAGGTCTTGGATTCTATTGAGCATGAGTTCAAAGCTTTTTGTGGGGGCATCCTTCTTGCCAACGGAGGTTTCCTCTTATCGCATGGGACACTCTATGTAAGCCTAAAGCTATGGATGGGCTAGGTCAGTGCTACCTCAAGACAACTCAGTAAATTCTTTTAGCTAGATTAGTGGCTAATCTAGTCTTGCACCCATATTCTTTATGGGCTCGTTTCGTCTCTTCCAAGCATCGATTCTCATCTTTCTGGATTGGCTACCGAAAGCCTGCCTACTGCTCTCCAATTTGGTACAAGATCTATCTGCTTGGGCAGAAGATCCAGTATCAGTTTGTATGGCAGGTCACTAATGGGCACTCTATTAATATTTGGACTGACCCCTGGCTTTCGTCCATTCCTTTGTCTTGTTGGCCATCTTACTTAGATGCTCGCATCAATCTTCAGTAGTATTATGTCTCTCATTTTATTATCCCTAACTGCACTTGGGATTTTAGAGCTATTTCAAATATTTTTAATGCTGATATGATGATCTTAATATCCTCTTTACCCCTACTAAAAGACGACTGGGCTGATCAACTATGTTGGGTGCCCTTTTATTCTACGAATATTACTTCTAAAGATATGTCTTTGGCCCTCTATCCTAAACATTGCGTCTCATAGAAACATTCATTTAAATAGATTTGGCTGCTATACATTCCTATGTGCGTCAAATGCTTTTGTTGGAAATTTGCTAGACAATGCTTGCCTTCTAGGGTCCTTCTTGCCTCGAGGGGTATTATCTCGGGCTCTCTTACTGCTTGCGATTTATGCCTTATGAGGTTAGAGAATTCTGAACACTCTATTCTAACTCGTATCTTTGCCCAAGACTATTGGCTGGCTTTGACTCATTCTCTCACAGCCTTTGGACCAACCGCTTTGTCGGAATTACTTGGCTTCCTAGCCAATATCAAGGGTGGAAGATCAGTCAGGGCCATCACTGCTTTTATGGCTCTCTTTGTTTGGGATGCTCGCAATGTGTAGGCTTTTCCAAAACTTTAGATCCACTGCAAACTGCCTACTATGTCAATGTGTGGTCTTCTCTCAGGCCTAATCCTTTTCTGTCCCTTCTTTCTCGTTTTCACCAAGCCTTACCTAATCAAAGTAATGGGATAACCCTTCGCTGCCTACGCAGCAATCTTTGCCCACTCATCTTATTCATGGTTACCCACACCTTTTGGAGTATTGGTAGTTAATTTTGATAGGACGGTCCGTAACACTAAAGTAGCTGCAACCTTTGTTATAAGAAATCACGAAGGAGCTCTTTTATGTACAAGGGGCAAATCCTTAAGTGTTTGCTCAGTACCTTATGTAGAGCTAATTGGAGCATGACTTGAATTGCACGTCCTTTTCACATCTTTTCATCCTTATGCTATTTGGTTGCAAGGTGATTCTTCTATTGCTATCTCCTGGCTAAACCATAGAACTAGAATCAACTCAAATCGTTCACCTTGGCTCCAAGGTATCAATATGTGGCTTTCCTCTTCCTCGAACATAACAGTCTCACATATTTTTGGAGAAGCAAATCAAGTTGCTGATTGGTTGGCAACTCAAGCATTAGCAGGAGATTTCTTCCTTGCAAGTAACGGTCGCTTGCCATCTGATTAAGCCTGTCCTTTGGCTGCGGATGCTTACCATTTAGCCTTTCCAAGACATGGCACATTGTAAGCATTCTGTGTTCGTGCTTGCTGCTGTATTTGCGTCCAGGCATGGGTCTGCTTCGTGCTCAGTAGCTGGCACAAGCCATCACGATATGTTGAATACAGAAGCTTATTTACGTGGGCAGCTTTTAATAGGGTGTTTAGAGCCTTGTTTGGACTCCAATTAAGTCATCTTCCGAGGGGCCAATTCAGTTTTAAAGCCTTAATTTTGGGCAGATAACCATTTGCTGCAGCCCATATTGGCTAGTTTATAAACTTGCCATGCTGCTATCATCAGCAGTTCACTACTACTCTGTGCATCCATCTAGTAAGTCCATTTGGACTATGAGGACAGCTAAATTCAGGAAGACCAACATTGGCTCCGGCACAGAGTCAACGTACCATATGGCACACAAATATTTAGGTGCAATACAGTGGGCTCAAAGGACTTACGGACATTGCTTATTTCCTATTTACTTGATACTAACAGGGCCACAATATCTATACTCAAAAATTTGCTTCGCTGCTTTTGATACTTTTAGCAAAGTTACTAGTTTATACCACAATGCTCCATGCTCGTCGGTTACTAAGCATTGACTTTAGAGTTCATTTTGCAAACTCTTTACCTCATCGGATATATACTGGCCGGGCATTCAGAGGCTTATATAACTCTTCACAGCCAACTTTATTTATATCGGTATTAAGCCTTATACTGTCACGGTTGCACACAGGCTTGGGAATTTTATTTCTCTAACAGTACTTGCATCACTACAGGGCTTATTTGATTCAGCTTTCTAGATGCGGACTTCATAAACATAGCTTATGTCCCATTTTAAAGTGCCTTTTCATGCCCAGATGCAATATTCAAAATCCGCTCAGTAACTGTTTCAATGCTAGTAAAAGGAAGACTCTGAGTTTTCTGCTGTTATACCATACCATGCTACGGGTACTCCCAGCTAAAAGGAGCGGAAAGAATCTGTTACTATGTGCTCAAGGTCTCCTTAGGCCTCAATGGTTGTTTGACAGGTTTCAGGTAGTGGAGGGGATGGCCCTTTGTTGCTTTAGAATTCAATTTACTCTTATGTGGCTGGATGCAGTTGCTGTTTCTATTATAACAATTATCTGGATTGGGGGCCAGCATGATTATAACTACATTATGGATCATGGATGAACAATCACAGTTGGGAGGCACTTGTTGGTCTTTCAAATACAGTAGCTTGGTCATCAATAGTTTGGTCTTCCTCACCAAGCAGCTGACTCAACCGTTTGCTTGTTGCAACAAAGCTCTTTCAACAGGGGGACTGCATATTGACTATGAGATTGCTGTTTTGGATCCTCTTTCGTTGTTGCCTCTGTCTCCTTTGAATTTGTTTCATCTTCTCTCCTATTATATCCGTATGTTTGCTCTTCTTATCTTGCCACTCAATTCTCTATGTGCACAACAATACACAGTTCTATAGTTTGACCGGTATTGGGATCCTTATCAATTTTTCTTGGTCCTCCTTTGCTTCAAGTTCAACATTCTCCATGGGCTCTGATTTCTCCTATCAACTATTTCTTCTCTTTTCATAGTAAATTACAGGTCTGCCTGAAGGAAAGGACACGGCCCCTTCAAAACTTGCAGAGCCACAGCATTTTCAGGTTACTTCGAGCCTTTGTTCCTGCTCCATGTATATCAGGGCACTTCATTTAATAATTTCAACCTTGCGCACAAGCTGGGTTTGGATTTCTATGCATAAGATCCTACTAACTCCAAAACTTTTGGCAGAAGCTCTCTCAAAAGTTGAAAGAGGACAATGTCTCAGGAATTTCCAACACCCATTATGGAACATTCAGAATCCTGGTGTGATGATTTGGCTTTACCACATGCTCTATTTTCAGCAGATAATGTTCTTCTTCCTAAGTATGGTCAGATGGGTTGCCAGCTTCATGGTCTTACTTGTAACAATGGGACCCAAAGATGAAGAATGGGTTGGATGTTCAAGGTTTTGGTTGTCACTTTATATCAACATCTTCTACCTCCAGTTTCATACTTCTGGAGCATCACATTGTCAGTCTGTCGAATGATTTTGACTCTTGTAAATTATCCCTAAACATAGGCTATATGTTTACATTTTGGTTGTCTCCCTCATGCTATGAACTGCTTAGGCTACTCTGTTTGCATGAGCTTTGTGCTGCAGCTATAAGACTGTATTACGCTGTACATTGTGACTCAATAAGGCTCTTCGTGTTACCACAAAAGAAATAAAGAATGAAAGTACTACATTTTAATATATACGAAACGAGGACCTCTTTTACACGCCACCGTGCTTTTGACACGGGCATCCGATACCTGATGATTAAAAGAAAGAAAAAAAAAAGGTTGATTCAGGGATATGCATGCAAAACGATCAGGCTGTTTAATTTTGATTCGATTAGATCATCTTTTTTTTTAGATTCAATTCGATTTCATTTCAAATATTGAAAAATCCAATTTAAACCGAACCAACTTATACATGCATACAAATATACATACATATATACACACATTTTGCCTCAATTCGATCAGTTTATTACTTCCGTATTTAGTCCATTTAGTCTATCCCATAAGTTGCTAATTTGATATAAACTCAATAGCCCACAATCCACTAAACCAAACTAAACCAAACATATTTTTGGTTGGTCTACGTAAAAATTTCTATGCGGCTGGTTTGGCATCAGTTTCAGATTTAGAAAACCAATTCAAACCAGTACGATTAAAAATAAAAAATTATCTATAGATCTCTGGATAGATCTGAAATTACTTTTAAGTTCCTGAATTTTTCAAGTTGAATAAAAAATTTCTAAAATATTAAAAAATATTTTTAAATCTATTACACAGGTGCATGTTCAGGTTACACGGAGATTACGCTAGTTTCAATATCTGGTTATGCACGTTCATGTTCAAGTTATACAGATATGTACCTTGATTACACAGAAATAACTCCTCAGCATTTTTGTGTAACCTGAACATGGAACCTGTATAAACTGTATAAGATCCCAAATTTTGTATGAGAAACTGATAAGGAACTATGTTTCCCTTCAAATTGCTGCCTGAGTTCTTGAATGTAACATCAACCAGATCAACTTGGTTCAATTTAATCAGATTGCTAAAGGGTTATCCTGAATGGGCAAAACCAACCAATTATATCTCCCAAAAAAACACTAAATCAACTCAGGGAACAATTGCTTTTGCAGCAATGACATTATGTAGAGGCTTAACCAGACCAACATAACCTAAGCAAAGTTTCATTGACATACCCTCTTGAGCTCATGAAGATGATAACAAAGAATGCATGGAACCACCATTAACAAAATCTAAAGCTACAAAAGAACTCAAGCAATATTTTTTTTACAATGGCAACTGAATCTCGAAATAAACTGAGAATCTACAGTGGCAGGTGAAAATAAAATTGAAACAGCCTAGGAGAATGACAGGCGAGGATTTTTAAAAAAAAAAGAAAAGAAAAAACAAGGATAATGAAAGGATCGAAAACAATTAGCACTAATAGACCAAATAGATTATCTTCTACAAGCAACAGATTTAATTTCCTCTTGCAGTCAAAATTAAGAAAACATCCAAGGAAAACAGAAGGGAAGAACGAAGATAACCATCAAATTTCAAAATCCTCAGAAGTTCCATAAGAGGAACCATGAGTATCACATTACATCCTCTATGAGAAACCAACCTAGTAAAAGAAACCAAGCACTTTGCCACCAACATTCTTTCTCCTAGCTTCCTCGTGGTCCATGATGCCTGCAGACGTAGTCAGAACAATGTAGCCAAACTGCATATTCAACCAGGACAAGAATGATGTCATTAGAACTGATGCATTGGTTCTAAAGGCATCAGCAATCTGCAATCTATCTGAACTCACAAATTAAGTAAATCCTTCATTATGATAACAAAATGGTACCAGTCCAAAAGGTTCAATTGAGTCTAATGTAAGCAGGCTCACTAAGTGAAAGATTTTAACAACTAACCTGTCGTGATGGGAGCAACCTTGCAGTCCAGGGCTCAATTTCTTTGACACCCACATCAAAGCGTGGACTAATGACACCACACTTGTTCAACCGCCCATTCAATTCAACCACAATCTTACCAGCCCTATGATCATCTACATATTCAAACTCACCAATGTATCCTGAAAAAAAAAAGTATTAGCAGAAGGAAATCAAATTGGTGTTACCGTATCTATATTAAAAGGGAAAAAGGGAGGGTCGATAGAATGGAGCTAACCATGCTTCTGCATAACAAGAAGAAACTTGATGATGACTTTTGAGGATGGTCTGATCATGACCTGCCTCTTCCCGCGCTTCTCAGCATTGTACATGCTCTTGAGAGCATCATTCAACACACTAACCCTCACCATGCTTATGTAGCCTGGAAAGAACTGCATAAACTTGTATGAGCCACACCAAGGAACAGTTCATTTCCCTTATCAATAGCCTTAGTGGTATTAGCCTTTGGGGACTGACAGTACTATAAACACGAAGTTAAGATGAAACTCACAAGAAATGGCAGAAAAGCCAAATGTCAAGTGACCATACAACATAGTATGACAACTAAACTTGGCTTTGCTATCATTATAAAATCATTGACAAAATGCTGAGCAGCTGCCTTGTCATGGCATGTCTAATAAGATTTTCTGTAGTCTGCTAAATATCTTCTATATGATGTAGAAAGACAGAGATCATCAGCTAGTCTATCTCTTAGTTAAACACTTGGAAGAAAAGAGAACGGCAAGATACATAACATATCAATAAATTAAAAAAAAAACATATTTGCCAGTTCAGCTGTGTGAGACTTTGGAACACCAAACACAATCTATCAGCTGCCGGAATTTGTTTGCTATATCCTGTTGCAAGTCTTTTAAGTGTTAACTAATGCACAAAACATCAAGTAGTCTTAAAAATAGATGGAAACGGAAATGCTTGCAGATCCCTGGAGTTGCATCCATTGTAGGAAGTGGTGCCAGACAAGGTCCTAATTCCCAGATCTGACCCATTCTAGAGGCTGACCATGAAAAATCCCACATACTGGAGTGAATCATGCTCTATGGGCATTCGAGCAGTACTCAAATAAAAGCATCATCAAGAGGTGGTTACAAAGGTAATTAGTGATGACACTTCCCTGGAATTTCATGCTCATGACAAAAGGCACTCTAACAATATAAATTAACTAACGAAAAGTAGTGCAACTAAGAGATGAGAAATGGATTATTATGCCTCTTCAGTTAGTGAAGATGAGGATTATTTTTCCATGGCATTCTTTAAGTTACAAGTTTCATGAATAGCATAAGAAAACAGCATGCTATACATGGCAATTATGCAGAATAACTAGCTTGAATTTTCAATGGACAATGACATCATCCACAATTTGCATTCACTATTACAGACTATCTTGCTTTCTTTCCTTCAGTTTTCACAGCTCTCCAACATTGTCTGGAGTACAACTCATCTCGACTAAAGCTTTAACATCATCTGGGATATGGTACCAAACACAGGCATTCATAATTAAAGTATAGAGGTCCTTATTAAAATATTTAATCCACAGATTTTTTTTTTTTTTTGTATACAATGCCCTTAACACATTCCTGCACATACATGAAGTCTGCTTATAATATAGCTTCAAGAGTTCTCCTCTTGCAACACAACCACTTGTTTAAAAATTGACAGCTAGCAGCAGGAAAAACGAGCTTCCAAAAATATAAAAAATGAATATATTTTCATAAATTAGGTCTTAGAAAAAGCCAAAAGCAACCAAACCCATGAATTCATGTATACTCCTATAACCATGATTAGCATGCCCGTATCAACTAGTGTTCTGCTCAAATACACCTGCCTACTTGTAGATAACTAGCTGTGTGTAAGGTGCATGAGGATCACTCATTCCGCACTAGATAAATCTACAATTGCATGTGGATTAAAATATCCTTTCACTTGAAATCCTTCATCCATGAACATGTAAATCATGCACTTAAGCTTTTCGCTTCCAAGACCACTGGTAGTCTGTATTGCAAAATTTCCTATTCTGTTCTGTCAATGCCATTAAACATCCATGAACTTGATCAGACCACCAACCGCACAGCTGTGCATGATTATGGATCCACTCTACACTATCTCAGCCAATTAACATCGCACAGGCTTTTCTAATCCTTTCAGTTTTTTCTCAATTGATAAATGCACATAATCTTGCGTTCAATTACTTATCTGCCCATCTCAAACTAATATCGATCAACAAAAGCATAATAGATCAAAAATATCAAGTAGAAGCCAAAAAGCCCATGAATGCTCCCTCTTCAATCTCCAATATCATCACCATAAGCATTTCTGAATCTTTCCTACTCTGGACTACAAGAACCAAATCCAAGAAAAGTAAATCCAGTTCAGAAACAGAACCGAACCTACCCAAATTCTACGACGTACTGCACAACTCCACTGGTAGTAGCACATCTAATCGCGTTTCTCCACTTCAGGTTGGTTGCAATAGATACCTAACTTTAAGGCGAACCCAGATTTCTAAAGTGACAATCCCAAAAATCCTGTTTGGAGCGTCATTAACAGGTTTTTGAGCATTATTAGCACCACCTAACAAATCCTGTTTGGATCGAAAACAATGAGAGACGCAGAGAGAGGCCAGCAAATAAGCATTCAAAATCTAAGCCAAGATAAAGATCAGACCTCACCTTTGGCCGGAAGAGGACACGAGGAGGATGGCGAAGGTCAGCGGCGACGCGAAACGGCGGAAGGCGGGGAGAGTTTCGCAGGGTTATGGAATCGGGTGTTTTAATATGGCGATACAATTTATTTCAGCCCTTGGATTGCGATCTGAAGGTGGATACGTGGTTTTGAACGTTAGCTCGATCGGCTGCCCTAATTTTGTCCATACGAAACCGGCGTTTTGCCGACTTCCGTAAAGAGGCAGTTGAAAATGCATTTGGTGGTTTTTTTGACAATAAAGAGAAAAAAGTAAAAAAAATAAACTAACTTACTTGTTTTTGGAATGCAGAAATGATTTGCATGTGGATTTTGTGAGGATTTTTGGAATGGGTGTTCTGATGATACAATTCATTTCAGTTTGCAATTTTAAGATAAGCATGTGATGGGAAGATAATCTGGTTGCCCTAATTTTGTCGATATTAAAGCTGACATAATATTTTGCCGATTTTAATTAGAGCCATAAAAAGACGGCTGGAAAATATTTTTAATTTCTGATAATAGAGAAAAAATAAAGAATAAACTTCCTTGCTTGTTCCTTGAGTGAAGAAATGATTTGTATATGGATTTTTCCTTTCTATTAATTTTATTATTCATTAAATAAAAATATATTTTTGATTTGATATCTTTCGCTAATCCAATATATATGTTTTGATTAAATAAGAAGTATAACACGCGGAACAAAGAGTATTAATATTTATTTTGGACTATGAAACAAGTCCTTCCAAATCTTAGATATGAAAATGAGGAGTAAGAAACTCACCACTAAAAAGCTATGCATAATAAGGTTGATGACTAAATATCTTAAAATAATGATATTGATAATAATAGATCCTTTCAATAGTCGAACAAGCTACTGCAATCTTGAAAGGTGTGTTTGATTCATCTTAAATGACTCTTAGTCAATTTTAAAGATGATTTCAACAAATTGTGGTTGTTTGATTGTGACAGTTGCTAGCTACAAATTATATCATATATGGAACCTACTCCTAGTCTAAAATACTATGATTTGCTTAATTTCTCATTGTTGCAACTTCAAATTCTCTATAACCCAAAGTTGTTGGAAGTGATACTAGGGCGTATTTTTCAATTTCCTCATAATCCCCTCCTCCTTATCTCTTGAGCGAATTTAATCACCTCCCGATCACTTCCTCCCTGTAACAACTTCCCCTATCAAACTCCCTGTTGGATGGATGTCTGGCCTAAACACCACCTTCCAAGATCTTTTCAGTACCATGCGATGCAGCAGGAAGAAAGAAGAAACAAAACAAAAGGAAAACAATACAAAATACGTAGAATCAAGCCAACAAAAGGGCTCGTCTCCACGGGGCATGCAAACTTCACTAT
>KE504637.1:1489310-1508414 GCA_000441515.1 Elaeis oleifera | reverse complement strand
ATATATATATATATATATTTTTATGGTGTCCTATATGATTTTGTTCCTCTTGAAACCTTATGCAACAACAAAGGCCTCTAAGATGACGAGGTGCAATTAGATAATTTCTTCCTCATGCTTCAATAATAAGTCATTGATGATTGGTGGCCATTAAGTCAGATGAAACTATTACCATCCAAGAACCAATATAGATCCTTCGGATTATTAACAGGATTAATATTCAAATTAGTTTCAACTTCCTTGATTTTCAACAACCATTACTGCTACGTATTGTGGTCATGGGTCAAGAGATTGAATGGCTCAGATGGTTGGCTTATGCCTCCGCCTCCGCATACATGAAGTATTGTCCGCTTTGACTTATGACCATCTTTAGACTTCAGTGGGCCTTGATTATTTAGAGCCTCACGATTTTATCCTTTAAAAGATGCCTCACGTTGGGAGAGAAGATTACAATCCATATAAGTCATATTCCCTTTTGACTCATAACCGATGTGGGATTAAAAAAGTCCTCTCTACACCACAATACAGCCCTCCAGTCAAAAGGGAGTATGTGTGGATAGGAGATATTCCCACAGACGGTGCCAATATTGTGATCATGGATCAAGGGTCGAATGACTTAGATAGTTGGCTTATGCCTCCATCTTCACATACGTGAGATATTATCCGCTGACTCATGACCATTTTTAGGCTTCAGTGGATCTTTGACTTCAATGGGCTTTGATCATTTAGAGTCTCACGATTTTATCCTTTAAAAAATGTCTCACGTTGGGAGAGAAGATTCCAATTCATATAAATCATATTTCTCTTGACTCATCACCGATGTGGGACTAAAAAATTCTCTCTAAACCATAACACTACGTTAGCAATATTATCCAACACAGAGACTACACTTGGCCGGTATTTTGAAAGCTGCAGACTTAGTGAGCTGTCTGGGATAAATCTAATTTCACAATCACACTTTAAGTTGTAAACTTCTACCTCAGTGGATTAACTGGTTCAATCAGGGACAAAGCAAAAGGGTCAATGAGAACACCGAAAGCTGATAACTAAGCTAAGAATTATTTAACTAATGAAAACACAAATGAAACCAATATAATAACAGATTAAACTGAGGAAGGCATCATAAAACCTACTTGCAATTGCTAAATCTTGAAAAAGCAGCTTTCGTCCCTTGTTTGCATAATGCACGCGGATATTTCTTCCATCCAGCAACTGAAACGGCATAAGCAAGTGTACATTTGTTCATGACAATTTGAACAAACAACACTAACATATACATGTAGAATGCAGTTTAAAAAAAAATCTGTTCTTCATCTCAGCATATATTTCTTGATTCAGAAGTCTGTGGATTAAACTGAATGCCAAAGTATGAGAAAATGCATGTGATCCATGATTGGACACACATTTTCACACCCGATGTTCCATCCTTTCCGGTGCATTGCTTGCTTAAATTTTCATATAAAATTGGGCAAAGCCATACTCTTTTGACTTCCCAGTTATTCCGTGACATCACTTTAACTGCCACATACATGCATGATTCATTCGATATAAGTCCACAGATCATCAAAGAATGCTAAGGAAAATAAATCTAGAAAATGATTGAGAATACCTCCTCTAATTTCACCATGATGACCAAAAGCATCTCCTAGTGCAGCTTCGTTGGTATCAGATGAAAGGCCTGTAGCTCAGCAATACCACAACAACAGCAGGACTTTTAAGTACTAGCATCTTAAACTTCTCGTATATTTGAGGCACCTCAGATCTAAGGCAGGGGAGATAGATTTAAGGACAATCATCTCAATATTTTTCTCCCTTTTGTGCGTGCACGAATGCATGTGCATGTGTGTGCCTGTGCATGTGTCAGCTTTGGGATAAGAAATATTTTGGTGGGCCATCTGATAGAAGTATGTGGATTACCATAACAAATAGCTGTTCAAGACCCTGAAAGAGAATGCAGTTGAAAGATTTCCATTCTACTTCATATGAAAAGCACGTGTAAAACCTATGAGACAATCTAATTTGATAAGTTCCTATCAATTCTTTTAATAACTTCCCTCTCTTTTTCTCTTCTTTCGCTATGTTATATATTGTTTCTTCACCTTGCTGGCTAAGAACCACATCGAGTGAAACAATATAACCAGTTAACCACCTTGTTTTGTACCAAACTGGCATGAAAGATAAAGATAAGGGAGGAATTATTAATATCACCACTCTGGAGAGGAAGACATAACATACATCATGCATGATGCATATGCTTTTAGTTTTAACTCGATATGGTTATTTATCCATCAGGGAGATGTTTCTGAATTAACAAACTAATCTGTAGCAAGTACAAAGAAAAGCAGAAGCTTCCTAATACAACTATTAATACAGATCATTTTTGATACAGAAGAAATATTCTCAAACAACACAGTAACTAAAGTACTACCATTCACTAGTCACCAAATAAATACCAGAGGAATTAAGGATGCCCAGTTGGGCATTAGGACATAAGTCTAGCCCCTTTAGAAGATTCAACCAAGCCCACAAGCACTGATTGTGTTCTTGACAGACCCACATATCAAGGCAATTCTAAGTAATCCATTGCTGACCTAATATAGGACGTGAAAAGCAGTTAACACAGCATTCTCCACAAACGAATCATTTAAAGATAATCTAGAACAAAAGACACACGGAGTAGCTTGGCTTCACCTTTCATAGGACCTTGTTGATTGGTACCAAAAGTATAATATGGATTGAAGAGTCACCAATAAACAATAAGTAGATTAACGATGCTGGATGCAGGCATAGAGTGGAAGATATACATTGACATTTCAATTTTAGGTTATTTAATTTACCTTCTACCTCTGAAAAAAAAAAAGAACATTAGATAGGTTGCATGTGAGAGACGTATGCATGTACGGGTCATGGCTTGGATTGAAGAAACCCTATAATCACTAGAATTTAACTCCTGCAACTGCCTTTGTTTTTTTTCCTGAGACTCTAAAATTTGAACCTGCACTTTCTGAAAAACTGAAGTAGTTTCTTATGAGACTCTTGTGTTTATTATCAGGCAATGAGATGAACAAATGCAGCATATAATGACAATGGAGTCTCAACACAGACAATAAACAAAGAAGAAATATGGAGATAATACAAGAAAATAAAGAAGCAACTCCACACAAAGGCCTCCAAGAATTTTGGGATCAACAAGGACTATAAGAAGCGAACAAGAGAATACTGAGCTTGTGAAATGCTAAATTTAGCAAACAATGACACAATTTGAAAGAACATAGACAGCTTCACTTATAGTTTTCCCAATTGCAATTTAATCCATATAGATACCACCCACGCCCATATTATAGATAATCAGATGGAGATGGTTATGGAGACCTAGAGGACAAGCATCATGCCACCATTGCTCCAAGGACTTATGCTTAGTTTCCAACCACATTGAATGTTTATTTGAGAAGTTCCCAATCTTGATTCCAGCAAATCGATGCACGCAAGTCAATTCTTGCAAGTCGATCTTAATCAAGAAGATCAACAACCACATACTAGAAAGTACCTCAAGCGAATGACCTTCTTACAGGCAAAGCAACAGCCCTTGGGAACCCCTGACATCTGGAAACCCGCATCCTTTCTCTTCAGTTATCCAGAACCAGAAGTCCCCCACCTTGCTTCACTTCCCTCTAATCCCAATCGAGTCGCCCTCCCTATCTCTCTTTTCGAACACCACAGAGAGATTTGCATTGTTGACCAAAATACCCTCCACCGCGGACAGACCCCTTCCAAAATTTAAACCCCACAATCCCCAATTTCAAACTCCCTCCTTCCATGCTAGGCTCCCATTAATTAATAGAATTCCATTAACTAATATAAATAGTAAGCAGATGAAAGAGACCAGCATAAGAGGAAACATAAACATTTCAGATTAAGATAACAGAGAGGAAATTGGAAACAGATTTTTTTTCTCCATTTTGCGATCCCTCGTTTCTAGAGTTTAGAAAAGAGGCCCACAAATTACATGACGAACAAAGCTTCTAAGATTTCTTTGGAGACTTGCCGGCCTTGGACGGCGACTTGGCTGGCGACTTGGTTCTTTCCCGGCCTTATCCGTCTTCTTGGGCAGGAGCACCGGGTTTATGTTCGGAAGAACCCCTCCATGGGCAATGGTCACCCCGGCCAGAAGCTTCCCCAATTCCTCGTCGTTCCTTATGGCCAGAAGCACGTGCCTAGGTATGATCCTGTTCTTCTTGTTGTCACGTGCGGCGTTCCCAGCCAATTCCAAAACCTAGAACCGACGGAGAAGAAGAAGAAGTGTTAACAGAACAAGAAATCTAATGGAATCCGAAAGGAATCGGGAAAAATTTCGGAGAGAGATACCTCAGCAGCAAGGTACTCGAGAACAGCGGCGAGGTAAACGGGAGCGCCGGTTCCAACGCGCTGGGCGTAACGGCCTTCTTGAGGTAGCGGCCGATGCGACCGACTGGGAACTGGAGACCGGCCTTGACGGACCGGGAGACTGGCTTCTTCTTCGGGCCACCGCCCTTCCGACCGCCAGCTCCTTTTTTGATCTTGCCTCCCCGCTCTCCATCGCGTATCCTCCGATCTTTTTCTGGTTTCGCGCACTAACGCAGCGGTGGAAGCCTTAAACGATTCGGTTCGCGCGGATCGAGCGACTCGGATGAGGACGGAGAGGGCTGAGGTTTTTATAGCGGTGGAGTGAAAGCTTCCAGGCCCCGGAGCGTCTGGATTGTCCGTTGGATCGTTAGTTTCATCTGACGGCTGAGGTCGCTCAGGGGGCGATCCGTGGCGGTCATGAATGAACCAATGAGAAGAGACTTTAAGCAGTTTAATTATTAAAAAATCAAAAGGACGTCGCGTGCCGCGCCAGGGGTTGTCGCCCGCTTCTCACCTGCGGACCTGCGATGAGGATTTAAAATTTATAAAAGATGCTGTGTTACATGTGATTCATGAGAGGGGAATATTTGATGGATGGCCGTGGGCTGCTTGATCTACGAGATACCGAAATGAGATTTTTCTCCAATCAGGAAAAAAAGGAAAAAACGGGCCAGGTTAGGAATTCCGGCTGTGGCCCGTTCAGGTCCTTTAGGATTAGATGGTATGGGTTCAAATAGTCCATGTCCCATGAAATAGTTGCAAGCTCGGGCTGAGCACAATAACATGCAGGTTTAAGCTTGTTTAACTAGAAAACAATTTAAGATAAAAATTATACTTAAATTGGCTCATATTGAATTTTGTATGCCTCTTTAGCATACTCCAGCTAGCTTTCAAGCATTGTTTAACTCCTTTCCGAGAGATAGCATGTCCCACGGTATAAGAGTTGTGAGACTGCTTCTATTGTTGGTGCTCGTGTTCTTCTTCACTTTGAGCTCTAAAACATTAAAAAAGTTCTATGCAGATCAAATATTATGTGCAGTGAAGAGTGTAATCATGCACAATTTTCGTTTGCTTTGGCATTAGCTGATAAACTGAGTATTGTTTTTTTATTGTGCTCTTGAGTTTTCAAGACAAATGCATAAAATGATAAATTCAAATGTGAAACAAATCATCTTGCAACACACAATCACTGATGTGAAATCGAAATTCGGGACCATCCTAGATTAGTTGATTAGCTATAATTTATTAGCATACTCATGCAGGAGTTGGGACCCTCTCCAATTAGAAAGTAAGCCAGAGAGGTTCAAACTTCTAATCATGATTGTCTACATGTATTATTCAATTACTATGATTATATAGGTCCTACATGGTAGATAAGATGACGTGGTGAACACCTTAGGAATTCATTCATTCATAGGCATTGTGCAATAGATGGACAGCCCTGATCGGAAGACACTGTATCTCACCATTTAAGTCAGAAAATGTAGGAAATCCAAAGTCATAAGTCCATGCTAAATTATTCAACATGTTTAAATCGGGTCATATTTGTCTCTCGGGTTAAATCCTATGGGATGGGCTAGACATTACTTTACGATATTTCTTGGATTTAGCTTAGCCTGGTTTTATTTTGCTAGGTTTCTTTCAATAAGGAAAAGACTGCTAGGTTTGTTATCAAGGTGGGAGGAAAACACCTAATAAATTTCTGTCATAACTGGTGATTCTATTATCCAATATAAGCTGAACCTAGTGTCTCTTATTTTTTGAACAAAATTGGGATGCCAAGCAGGTGGCAACGTGAAAAGATTTGCAACATGTTCCACCAGCTTGTGGTTGGAATTTGAAAAGGGTATGGTTGAGTTTAGTTGCCTTGAAACTTTGAGGATTTTAAAGGTCGTGAAATGCTACCTACCGTTGCAAATCTATTGTGAAATAAGCTAATATAAAATAGTGTAAAGAAGATAATATGAAAGTGATTTCATTGTTCTCCGAGATGTCCTTTTCCATAGTTGCAATCTCAAATTTTTAAGAACTTTTAACTAGTAGATTGGATGTACTTAGCTTTGGACACGATGAACGTGGAGAGAAGGATTTATTTTTTCAATAATCAAGAGGATATACTAGGAATCTATAAATACAAATATATAGATCCAAATATAGAAAGAAAATAACAAGAATATGCCAAAAATAACATCCTAAGATCCTTATTTAGATATATTTCTAATTAGGTCCAACCTTCCAACACTCTCCCTTAAGATGAGGCGAAGATATCACGAAATCTTATGTTGTCAACCAATCCAGAAAAAGAGGATGAGCTAAGCCCTTTGGTCAGAATATCTGCCATCTGATCGGATGACCGAATGAAAATAATACAGATCTGGCCTTGATCAATCTTCTCTTTGATAAAGTGACGGTCGATCTTGATGTGTTTGGTACGATCGTGCTATACAGGATTGCTCACAATCTCAATTGCCGCCTTGCTGTTACAGTACAGCCGAAGAGAAAACTTGTTTAAGAGTCGTAACTACTGAAGCAGCTTCTGTGGCCAGAGAAGCTCACATATGCCAAGGTCCATTGCTCTATACTCATCCTATGCCGATGACCGAGCCACCACTGACTGTTTCTTACTTCTCCAGACAACTAAATTATCCCCTACATATGTACAGTATCCAAAAGTAGACTACCTATTATTTAGTGACCCAGCCCAATCTACATCAGTGAATCCCTCTACTTGGAAGGTGTTGTGTTGGGAGAACAGCAAACCACGACTAGGATATCCTTTCAGGCAGCACACTACTTTGAAAGCTCCCTCCATATGAGACTCTTGTGGATCGTGCATATACTGACTGATGACACTAACGACATAAGCTATATCGGGTCTTGTATGTGAGAGATATATCAACCTTCCAACCAGTTGCTGGTACCTCCATCGATCAATTGGAGCTCCACCATCTGCCACTAGCCGATGATTCTGGTTTATCGGGATAACAGCAGGCTTACACCCCAACATCCCAGTCTCAGAAAGCAAATCCAATACATACTTTCATTGTGACAGAAAAATTTCTCTAGATGATCGCGCAACCTCTATGCCCAAAAATATCTTAGTGGACCTAGATCTTTCACCTCGAATACTTGCTTCAGCTTTCCCTTGAGTTGCTTAATTTCTAATGGCCATCTCCTGTGATTACAATATCATCAACATAAATCAAGAGTATAGTTTTTTTTTCCTTGAAATGCCTATAAAATAGAGTATCATTAGTATTACTCTGTCTATATCCCATTCCTCTCACAGCCTGACTAAATCAATCAAATCAGATGCAAGGGGATTGTTTGAGGCCATACAATGAGTGCTTTAGCTTGCAGACTTTCCCAATAGTTGCTCTAGTCTCAAATCTCAGTAGTATCTGCATGTATACCTCCTCTTGAAGGTCTCCGTGAAGAAATACATTCTTCACATCCAACTAATGTAACTCCCAGTCAAAGTTAGCTGCACATGATATCAATGTTTGAGCAAAATTTATCTTGACCATCGAAGCAAAGATCTCATCATAGTCTACTCCATATGTCTGAGTGTAGCCCTTTGCTACAAGCTGAGCTTTATATTTTTCCACCTTATCCTCTGAAGTCGGCTTTACGGTGTACACCCATTTACACCCCACAAGATGTTTACCGACTGACAAAGTGATCAGATCCCACGTCTGATTTTTGGACAAAGCACTCATTCTTTCAACCTCGCTTCTTCCACTTTGGTTCTGCCATAGTCTTTTGTCAGGTACTAGAACAAAGATAGAGTCTAATGTAGCTACAAAATATTGATAAGATGGAGATACATTGTTATATGAAACATAGTTAGCTATATCATAACGGTAATGGGCAGGAGGAACAATTTGGCGAGTACCCTTCCACTTTACAATAGGGATGTCAAAATCAAAATTGAAAAGAGTAGCTGGAATAGTGTTACCGTTATGATTTGAGGACTCTGAAGAAGAAGCTTCAAACGGTGAAGGCACATAGATAGTTGGTTGATGCACACTGGATTCTTCAGCTATCCTAATATCAAGCTCTCCCTGAACATCATCACTACGATACTCTCCTTGGACATCAAAATATCCAGGAGTGCAGAGAAACTCTCCCGAAAGAAGTGATTCTAGTGTCCTACTATCTGATGGACGACTCTCATAGTAGGCTTCATTTTTCGAAAAGTAACGTCTATAGTAATGAACATTCATCGCTCAGGAGGATAATAACACTTGTACCCCTTCTGAGTAGCAAAGTAACCGACAAAGACACATTTTATTGCTCGTGGATCCAGTTTGCCTACTGAGGATATATAATCCCGAGTAAAACAAACACATCCAAACACTCTAGAATGGACCACATAATCGGTAAACCCTTTCAAGCACTGTATAAGAGACTTAAATCTGAGTGTCCTAAAGAGCATATGATTGATTAAGTATGCAGTGGTCAAGACAGCCTCACCCCACAAAACTTAGCAACTTGCATGGTAAAACTAAAGACCAGATTACCTCTAATAAGTGCCTATTTTTTCACTCAGCAACCTCATTTTGAGCAGGAGTATCAACACAGGTGGTTTGATGAAGAATTCTATGAGTGTGAAGGTACTGATGGAACTGCTGATTAATGTATTTGGTGCCATTATCAGAATGTAGAATTTTAACTTTGGCATCGAACTGAGTACCCATCAGTTTATGAAACTCTTTGAAGTAGTTTAAAACTTCATTCTTCTCCTTCAACAAATATACTCAAGTTATCCGACTAAAGCATTCAATAAAATAACAAACCACCTATAACCCATAGTAGTAGTGCTACATGGACCCCACACATCAGAGTGAATTATAATAAAAGCTTCATAACTTTTAACCCCAGACACAGAAAACACTTCCTTGGTGTATTTAGCCAACTCACAATAATCACAAACTAACAAGATTTTACTGTTATTATTCGATAGAGAAAGAAATAAATGATTAAGAACAGAAAAAGAACATGACCTAGCCTACAATGGTGTAACACAACTTCTAAAGTGGCACCTTTAGCAGACAATGCATACCCCTTCACAGAAGACTCCACACCGCTCTCACCATCTTCTAGGCAATATAGTCCATTGTGCAACTTACCATCCCCAAGTATCTTCTCCATTTTCAGCTCTTGAAACAACAATGAGAAGGTCAAAATGTGACAGAGCAATTCAAATCTCTAGTAACAGAGCTAATAGAGAGTAAGTTTATGAGAAAGATAGGATATGCAACACTAATGATAATCTCAAACTAAGGGTACAGTCAATGGATCTTTTTCTGAAATAGAGATAAAGGATCTATCAGCTACTCGGATCTTGTCTCGATCTGTATATGATGAATATGAAATGAAACTATTAGATGCATCTATCATGTAATTGGATGCTCCTGAGTCTATCATCTAGGAGTTAGATGTCCCATCTACACAATTAAATGCATGTGCTAAACCATATGGAATATCTGATTGGGCAAAAAGAGAAGAATCAAAATATCCGTCCTGGTGGCTAGGCTACTCCAGAGTAGAGGATGTGGTGCCAGAGGATAACTCATACTTTTTTATCATTCATCGGAGGGTCTGATACTTCTCTGTAGATAAGCTATGTGTGGCACCCTCAGTCTCCTCAAAGTGATTGGCTTAGGCAGATCGACGACCATGACTCCGACCTCCAGTTCTTCCATGATCACTACTATCACCACGGCCCGACTACCACACCCAGGCTGATTTGGATGACCATGGAGATCCCAACAAAATATCCTGATGTGCCCAAGCTTCGTACAATGAAAGCACACCTTTTCACCCAACTATTATGGCTGCACAGTAAGAGCAGATTTTATAGGACTGCTAGATTCAGAGGTCACTCATCGTCGTGTCTCCTCACTCAAACAATAGAGAAGACTTAACCCAGAATAGGCGATGTATCTTTAGCTAAAAGCTGAACTCTGACAGACTCAAACTCCGGATTCAGGCTGTACAGAAAGTCTCGAACTCATTCTTCCTCTATATACTTCTGGAACCCATCAACATCAACATAGCATTATGGAGCTGACGTAACAGATAAATTTTTCAGACCAAAGATGCTTCAACTCGGTGGCATACTCTGTAACAGATAATTTTTTCTGATGGAGCTGACGTAATTGAGAATGTATCTCAAATGCTTGGGTAAAATTCTGCTTCTATGAGAAAATTTGGGCCACCGTCTTTCAGACCTCATGTGCAGTCTCTAGTAGCTGCACACTCCCGATCACACTCTATGTCATGATATTGAGAAGAAACATCAGAACAATAGAGTTCTCCATTCTCCGTTGAGCCACATCCTGCTCTTCAATAGTAGGCTTCCTCTTCGTGCCGGTGAGTTATCCTTCCATACCTCGTCTTTGAACAAACAGACAAGTGCTCCTCTCTCATTGCAGAGATGTCGCTGGGCCATCAAGTTTTATGGCCACCTAAAGAGCATTCAGCTGTTGGATGTATGTCCTAGAAGTCAATCTTTACTGACACATTTCATATCTCTAGGACATGATTTTGTACTTATTAGGCAATTATAATACCATTCATGTTTATGTATCCATGAATCATCCAAGGGATTAACAAAATGATGACACATATTCTCAAAGAGTTGAGAATTTGAGATATGTGTCATTGACGGTTAATTCTTAAATTGCTCCTGATCATAAGATCATCATGGAGATGGTGATTGATCCAGATAGACCAGTGCATGAATCGCTTTCTTCGGATAGATGGGTCTCGAGTCTGCAGTGTAGAGACACTGAAGCGAGAGTGCAGGTAGTTGTTAGAGAACAACTAGCACTGAGCATAACCAACACGAGAAGTCATATGGATGTCTGCTCACTCGTTAGTGACTTTCTCGATGCTACAGTTGTATGACTGATCTTTTGATCTGAGATGGCACTACTGCTCCAGTGGGACTGCTGAAGTTTGACTGACACATCAACATGGATCTTAAAGAGTCCTTGTAGTAGATGTTGGCGACAGTTGGTCCACTGTAGGAGTGGGTTGTGCATCAAGATGGGATCCATCAACCCTAGCAGAAGGGAGTAGTCCTATGAGATTTAAGAGACTGAGTCCTTAAGTCTATGACCATAGCAGTGTGATTGATGGAAAAAAATTTCATAGAGTCACATATGGACTCAAGCTGATTGAATTTATCATATGACCGATGTTGAGGTTTGACGATTCATCCATGACCTGCCATCTGGTCGGGACTCACGATAGAGAGACTATATCATGCGTTAACTGTACCTAGAGGTTCATCATCTTTATTCTGCTGGATTGCCACTACATACTGCTCTGATACCATTGTTGAATTTTTATGATTTCATACACGCATGATTTTATGAAATAAGTACGCATCTATCTCTTGATGGACTACCAGATTGAGTGGCTACTGTAATAAGCCGACCCAGTAGACCTTCAAGATCTTGCACAGTAATTGGGTTGGACATCTTTCAAAAAAAATCATGCACAATCTCATCGATATACTATCAATTAATCATCACATACTCCTCAACTACAGACTTTCAAGTATCCAGTCATAAAATTGGACCTTTTTTTTCCTCTTCTTCTTTTTTTTTGGAAAAAAAATCAAGTATAAAAGAAGAAGAAGCTATCAGGATCTCGTAGTTCATGGGTGGTTCATTGGTCAAGGAAGGAAGCGGGGGATGGGGGGCCATTGCTGGTGATCGAGGTGGATGAAGGAGGTGGGAGGAGGGGTTGCGACAGCATTGGGGCGACGGTGGGCCACGGGGGCGATGATGGGTGGCAGGGGCGACAGTGGGCATTGGGGGCAATGATGGGTGGTGGGGGCGACAGTGGGCACCGGGGATGATGGTGGGCGACAGTGAACGGTGAATTGCTAGGTGGCAGCAGAAGAGGGAAGGACAGAAGAGGGGAGGTGGCAGCAAAGACGAGAGAGGGAGAAGGGAAGGGCAAGGAGAAGAAGGGAGAATGGAAGGTAGGGAGATTAGGGATTGGATTTAGGGATCGAGCATGGGATCGGTGAAGAAAAATTCATGGATCAAAACCTGAGAGATCTGATACCATGATGAATGTGGAGATAAGAATTATTTTTTTAATAATCAAGAGGGTATACCAGGGCCTATAAATATAGATATGTAGACTAAAATATAAAAAAGAATAACAAGAATATGTCAAAGAATAATATCTTAGGATCCTTATTTAGGTACATTTCTAATTAAATCCAACCTTCCAATAGGACACTTATCTTTGGTTGTTGTTTGCATATAGGTTACTATTGCCAAAATAGGTAATGCTTTCTTTTTTTATCTTATTATGAGTAATGGAGAGATGGGAACCATTACACATTTTAGATACTTGTCTTTGCCATAGTACACTACATGGGTGCCACACTTGGTTGATAATATCACCTCCTTTTATGTCATGGATAGCGGAGAGATTGATACCACTATTCATTTTGAATACTTGTTATTTTTATCATGTGCCATATGAACCATTATTCCCACTCATAATATAGAGCATGATCGCTTCTACTACATCATGAGTCGTGATAATGGTTGGGTAGCCACCATTGTAATACTTTGCTTCATTAAGATCTCATCCTAGGTCGATAAGTCTTGCCTTTTGGGTGTATATACATCCTAATTATTCAACCTATACTCTCAATGTATCAACCTGTATCTAAACCAATGGGTATGTCGGCCTATATTCCTAGTGTTTTAACATGCACTTTTGATGTATCAATTTATACTCTTAGCATATCGGTCTTGCATCTAGACTGATAAACATATCAGCTTGCACTCTTATATACATCCTTATTATTCAACCTATACTCTCAATGTATCAATCTGTATCTAAACCAATGGGTATGTCGGCCTATATTCCTAGTGTTTTAACATGCACTTTTGGTGTATCAATCTATACTCTTAGCATATCGGTCTTGCATCTAGACTGATAAACATATCAGCTTGCACTCTTAGCATACTGACTTGTACCCTTGGTACATCAGCTTGCATTTTTAGTATTTCAATATGTTTGTTTAGATACTTAGCTAAAGTTGGCATCTTTATATTAGTAATTGACTTAGTAACCATATATTTTATCCTATTGTCTAAATACTTTAGTCTGCTAATCAAGCATAAGCCAGCCTACTAACCATGTATTTTAGTCTATTAGGCGAGTAATTCAATCTACTAATTATATTCTTAGCATGTATCTTGGCATTTGATTAAAGATTGACATTTTTACAGAACCTCTAATTTAGCCTGCAAAAGATATTTCTTTTGAAGTTTTACTATCATCCGATCTATGTTGGATGGTCTTTTGACGTATGTTATTGATCGATTTTCATATTATAACTATTAATATGAATATGGTGTAAACAATAGTGAAATCAAAATTAGACTTAGTTGCCAGGTATCATATATTGGAAATGTATGTTTTGCCCATAAAACTTACATTTGGCGTAAACCCTTGAAGAATGTGGCTGAGGGGATATTAAACCCAACTAACACATTGATTGAAAAAATAACCGCAGGTTCAACTTGAAGTTAGGTGCATGCTATATTTTTACATGTCTCTCAAACGACAAAAGCATCTCCAGGACATGAAACACAACAATACGACAAGCAATAGTGTATATTTGAGCTAGTTGTTAGCCAATTGATTTCGTTAATGACAACCCAACGAAAGCAAAAAAAACAACGGAACTGTATGACTTTCTACGTGAGTTATACAACCAAGAAATATCCGTTACACACTTTTTATTATCGAAAAATTCTATATCTAGAGCGGTTTGACTCTTTGAGCAATCAATTTGGCTTGGTTGGATGTTGCAATGACTTCATTCAGAGTAACCAAATCTGAAATTGCTATGATCCTTACAGCAAGGAAATTTATGATAACATGTTTCTTTGTATTGATAATACTTCTATAGATGTAGCAAACGCATAAAAGGTAACATTTATCATGTGATCGCGTGACATGCCCCCCCTTGTTTCCTTGAAATAATGCTCAATTTGGCATTCATATTGAGATCTCTATAATTCCAAATGTTGATCAATTAGTGTTCCATGAAACGAAACGCTTTATACCATACACTCGTGTCCTCAAAAGTGGGATGCAAAATACTTCCTGGATGGAGATTTAAAATACCATAAATAAACTTTCTCAAATCTAGTATTCATTAAGTGCTCTCTTTGCGTCGTCATTTGCATGCAAGAGCTTGAGCCATCGTTACAGGCAGCTTATCTCGTGCCAAAAATATCTTAATCTATATCTATCTTCATACCCGTTAGATGGATAAGAGAGAAATCTCTCTTTCTTTATAAATTCACCAATTTTTTTTAAAAAAAGAGAAATAATATCCCGCCACCTAATCAGGAAACGATGCCATTCCAATTGTAGAAGAGGAATCTTGAAATTTAAATACTTGAAGACTTTCCAAATATATATAAGTAAAAAATTGGTATTGTTTAAAAATGAAGGATTTATTAGTTTTAACTAAAGTAATTAAAAATACTCTGGAAGTCATTCCCGATTTGAAAAGTAGGATTTTGAAATTTAAAATCACCTACTTATCGAGAACTTTCCAAAAATATATAAGTGAAGCGAATGATCTTGGTTCAAAAGAAGGATTTATCATTTTATAATTAATCATGATTTTTAACTATAATTAATTAAAAATTCTCTCATCTCTGTTTTTCTCCAACAATCATCAGTTACATGCACCAAAAAAAAAACAATCTTCAGTTAGCAAGACAGAGATGAGCTTTGATACCATCTCAAGAGGCATCTAAATAAGAGGAAGATGGTAAATATTCTCAGCCAAATTGGTGAATAGGACCGCTCCAAATCGAGATCCACTTTATTTCTTTTATCCGTGAGAAAATCGTTTATTGGTGGTTTTTTTTTGTGTGTTTTCTTACCCATCAAACAAGCCGATTCGTGAAATTGAAAGTATTGCAACCTCGCAATGGCTTTCTCAAGGTACAATTTGTGGTTTATTTTTTGATTTTATGAGAACCGTGCAGACGTCTATTTAGTCCTATATCAATTATTTATTAAAAAATCTTTAATACTTATACAAGATATAGGAGCCTAAATAATATCTTCTTATTAATATTTTAGATGAGATCTTTAATTATTATAAATAAGACCCAATTAGATTGGTCATAAGTTGATCATGATGTTTATGATTTGATTTCAATAGATTAGACTCTTAATCGAGTGATAACATCGTGACTTAAATGGGGAGGTTAGGAGTATGTGAATTGTGAGGAGCCTACAGATATGTGTTTAGTTCCATGTTAATTATTTGTCGAAGAGATTTTGGGTTTTATATAAAATTTAGAAGTTTAAGTAATATTTTTCGATTAGTTTTTTTGGGTAAGATTCTAAATCATTATTGTTGTCGCTAAATCTGGCAAAAACTTTAGTCTAGTGCCAAATAAGTTGTGCCTTGCTCTTAATAAAGAATGTATTTGTAAAAAATCTTTTTGTCAGAATTTATCTGGAGGAGGATCTTTCGATACTTAAGTTAGCAGGAGTTCAAAAAAACAGTAGAAAGAAAGAACCACTAAGATGAGAGCTTATTAAGCCAGAATAAGCTTACCTTAGTCCTCCTCTTATCTTCCTTTATATAGAGATGAATTTGTTGTTGTTTTATAACATTCATCCTTTCGAGTGTGGAAATATGAGAGTTATTGAATTCAACGTGGGTTTAATAGATAGTTAATAAGGCCCATAATTTTCTATAATAAATAGTTGATGCGTCCTTTGCGCATTGTAACTATTCTTATGACCCTTAGTCTTCCAGATCGTTAGTTATGGTTTTTCAGATTATATTCGATTTTCATCCAATTTTCATCCTAATTAGATAATCAGTTCCATGCTAATTTAGTTGTTGATCCATGAGCAGTCATACGGCTTAATTAGTCTTCAAATATTGTCGATAGCAATCTAAGTAGGTCGGAAGATGTAGAAATTTGTCGGACCATAACTAAATACAAAGGTCAATAATTATATTTTTACTCTTCCTATTTATCAATATTTTAAAACTCAAATCTTGGAGAGAGAGAATTAGCTAGATAATGCAATTATTTGTTCACATAATATGTGTAATAAGAAATATTCTCTCTTATTCCCCGTTAGACTATTTGTCATGACCAAAGTGAGGATAAAGGTATCAGCGTCCAGTATTTTCGATCATGCCTATGAACTGGCCTCTAACCCGCCTCTCTTATCGTGCCGGACTGCAAGGCCTGGTCCATAACTAAGGCTACAAACCGATCAGGTTGATTCGTGATCCAACCCGATCCGACCCGGTTAGACCCGACCCGAATTCATTTAAAAGATCCATAGAGCCGGATCGGGTTCAAAATTGGACCCGTTCATCTTTCCGGGTCGGGTCTGGATTTTCTGAATTTGGACCCGATCCGATTCGACCCGATCCGTGGAGATTTTTGGGTTAATTTGGATCTCAAGATATATGACCCGATCCGACCCGATCCGAACAGGATCCAAATATAAGACCCGAGCTCAGTTAGAATGACTCATCCAAATAAGAATTTGGGCTTGGGCCAAAAGAGTGATTCACTTAAATTCTTTCTTAAATCTCTTACTAAAATCTTTAATACCGTCACACTATCACAAGATCATTAATGCACTGCACAAAAAATGTCATTCTTACAGCTAATCTCGAAACTTTTCTAAAAATTCTTCCATAAACACAAAGTAAACTGAGGACATACTAACAGTTGTTCATAATTAAATATCCAGTTACTTGTTTACTGTTGTACATTACTATTACTTTAGGGATGGTATACAATATCCACTATCAATGATGAAGTGAGAAGACGTAGGAAGAGAGGAGAGGAGAGAATATCTATATGAAAAGATAGATATGGTCATGCTATTTTGCTGTCGATGTGACCTCTAATTCCACTTTATGTAGATTTTTAAACCCATGACCCGATCCGATCCGAATTAGATCCGAACTGGACCTGCATTTTATGGATTGGGACTGGGTTATATATGGATCCGACCGACCCGAATGATCCAATAGGTCAATAAATTCGATCATGGATTCGACTCGATTCGATCTGATTTTTTATTGAGATGGATATGAGTCCAATATCAAAATTCGATCAAAAAAATTGAATCGGATCGAAATTATTCAAAATCCGATCCGACCGACCCATTTGCAGGCCTATCCATGACTCCTTCCATCCACGTGGTTTCCAAATTCTTGGCCGGCTGAGTCAAATGGTAGCACAATTACGCGTTCTCATCCTCAGTCTTCATCCATCCACGTCTGGTGGGCCACCAACGAAACCTTTCCACGCCGATGCGCGTCGGATAGAAGTCACATCTTTCGCGAGAAAGAAGGATTCTCCTCCCTTTTAGTGAATCCACCGTTGGATTACCAACCACATACATCTCAAAGCGCTCCATAGCATCACTCTTCCGTTTCACGGATCTTAACGCGGCCACTGGGTCATCCAACGATGGATTTGCCCGAACAAAGATGCGCATCACCATCCGGATGCGTTATACGTGTGCGCTTTACGCGCTCAACGCAGGTATCACCCACTTCCTCACCTCTCCATTTGTCCTCGCGGCTGTACCGTGTTATATGGTGACTACTTGAGCTCACATCACTCGAGTCTCCAAAAGGGTCACTAGAGTCAAAAGTGTCGCCAGGCACCATAAATATCCGATCTCCGACAATCGTCGGTTATAAAATACTTTCATGCGGGCGATAACTTTATGCATGCGAGTACGATTCAACGTCTCAGGTTATTCTCCAATCCTCACAGGGACATCGACGGCCGATCGATCGTTCTGCATGATAAAAATTATGCGGTACACATGCTCCCGAGAGTTACCTCACTTATCATGGTCGAGCGAGCAACGGACCTTCCAGAGCCACGTGTCGGTTTGAATAAACTACCGACCGCCATTTGCCGGTTCCTCGGCCAAGCGTCCAATCCTCTCTTATATCCCCTTCCGATCCCACTTCCTCGCCATCATTTGCTTTCCTCTGCTCTTCCGATCAAAGGTGCTCGCCGTCGATTTATTTTCCCCCAGATTTCCCGATATCTTCTTTTATGGGCTGATTCGGCTAAAAGGAGCATCGGATTTGGGCTCATTGGATCTCTGGCTAGGGTTTATCCTCTGCGAGCATCGACCATGCCTTCGGTGCTCGGAGAGTTCTTCCACAGGTTTGCAAACTTGATCCCCTCGGCCACCTCCTTCCATGGCGGTTCTTGCTCTCATCGCCTGAAAAATCTCGAGAAGTGGAGTCGGCGTGGTAATCTGAGTCAGCAATAGCTTTCGGGCATGGCGGCGATACGGTTCCTCTAGGTTATTTCTTTCGGTGTCTTCTGTCTGTTTTATTATCCAACGTCTGGAGTTCTCTGGACTTTTTTCTGGATTAGATCTTGGTGGTGAGATTTGAGTCTGAGGAGCGTTTGGTTGGGATCTGGTTTCTTTCTTCTGTCGTTGCGAAGTTTCGGCTCGAGGTAATCGCTGATCTCCTATTCCTCGTGTTTTTGTTTTTGGTGCAATTTGATGTTTTCTCTTCTGTATCGCGACTCTCTTTGCTATTTTTCCTCGGCAACCCTGTTGTTTGGGATTATCTTCTTTGGATGGTTGTATTTTGTCAGTTTTTGAACTTAAAAAATTCTCGGAGTT
>KE504637.1:1459513-1489290 GCA_000441515.1 Elaeis oleifera | reverse complement strand
TTTTTTGGCTTTTTAAAGTGAAAGTCCGATTATGTTGTTATTTATCTTGGTTATGCGAAGCCTTTTATTATGAATTTATATTTTTTTTTCTCCGTGCATTTTGAAAGGAAGTCTATGTTTCTAGCGTTGAGCTATATGGCATTGATAATTGTTCATTTCAAAACTATTGGGGAGCAATTATAGTTGATTGTTCTGAAACCAAAAGTAGTGTGGCTTTCAAATTGACGAAAATATCTAAATTTAGATATTACCAAGCAACGACCTAGTCTCTGGATATTTGTTTGATTTGAAAGATGTGGCTAAATAGCATCAAGATACATTTACATGTTTTATTTCTTTTCTGACGACTTAAAGTCATAAGTTTCTTTGATGTTTGTTTATACTTTATTCTTTACTTCTAGACAGTCTAGCGCGAAGTTATTTTTGGATGGAATAACTTCATTGGTTTTTAAGTCCGAAAGTTGTAAAATGTGCTCACCTTCACTATGTGCTGTTTTCTTAAAACGCCCACATCCATCCATTTTCTTACATAGGGAGGTAATTTTCCCATCACTGCGGTTGTTCCCCTCTTTCTTTTCACGGTATCTAAATTGTTGACCTATCAAGCTGTGAAGAAACTACCTCTTTTGGTAGTCACTCTAAAAATCTACCAAGGCATGGGCTTTACAAACCCAGAAAGCCAAAGATCTCCACTGCGATGGCATTAGGCAAATACAACTTTTACTTGTTTCTGTGGCATCCAATTGTATCCTGATTTTGGCTGTGGTTATATACATGTGCGTATGGTATTCATGTATAATATAATACAGTACATATGTGTGCATCAGCAAGCATGGATGTAGGCATCTACATACTCGAGAGCATATATTGTTCATAAATGTGGTCTCTAGCGGTTTTTTTTTTTTTTTGCATGTGTATGTCCAACCAGGAGCTGTCTAATCTATTAGATACATTGTGCAACATGTGCAATATTGGTGTCATGAGCCTTGTAGCAATAGTGACATGCCTCCTAGTGAATACGTTATATGAATGCATCGACAGAGTAATAAAGATGCCCAGTTCTTAAAATTACGAGCAATCTTTAGCAAATGTTGATTTACATTCCAACTCTTGTATTCATTTGTTCATTTATTATCTTAAAGTATTACACTCTTGGACTTTTGACACATTGTAACATGCTGTACCGAGACTCAACAACACATCAGCAATAGTTCATCTCTTAAAAAAAAGCTTAGAGAAGGTGCCTTCTGTTCTTTTCAGGTTTCTCAATTGCTGTAAATTTGCGATTCTTTGTCCAACTGTTTACAAGTAACTGTTGCTTAGCTAGGTAGAAGAAGCGATGTAGCTCAGGTTGCAACAGTTTGTTGTGTGATTGATCTTTAAATTCCATTTGCTTGTTTTCAAGGTAGGTCCACATTGGACATGAGCACCACTTTGATCATGCAATAATGTTAACATTAGAAACTTTGCTACATTTTTCAAAACTAAATACAGAGGACTAGTGCACTTGCAACTATAAAGAAGTGCAGACATAAGGTTGGGATGGGACAATGTGTGATTTAGTGAGTGTAAAATCTGTTATCTGCAAATCAAGATGGTACAAGGATGTTGTAGGAGAGACAGAATCATGGTTGAGATGTTGAGGAACATGTTGAGACTAACTAAGTGACTTGCTTATCGGCTTGATATATGGTTTATTAGCTACTATAAGTCATCATCATCTCAGCCTTTTCTCATCAAAATGAGATTATCTATGGAGTGTTGCAATATTTTGAGAAGTTTCCATTGAAGGACCTAGAAAATTCTAAAGACCAAATGTTAGTTTGATGCTAACCATTTAAAGATTTGTGCTGCATTCCAATGCAAGATAAATACTGGTGAGAAAGGGCCCTGTGCTATCCTCAAAACCCAGAAGGATATTTGACCTGCAAGGAATTCTATCTTATTCTAGGATGGCATCCAACTAAATAGAGTAGGTGATAGCTATTGACATAGGAAATTGCAACCATCTTTAAGACATGCATGATGGCAGATGGAAGATTTAGGACCTAGCTGCCCAACTTAAATACCTATCAAACTCAAACTTTTTTTTTGTCAGCTCTTGCAAATTCATATGAAAACTTTCCAAAAAGTTATCTTCATTTCCTGTCATTATAGAATTATGCTTTAGTGTCAGCTTTTTACAGGCCATCCTTGAAAATGGGCTACTTACAATAATAATCATCTGAATACTTTATCGTATGAAGTTTTCTGCAAATTAATAACCATAATCATTTGGTGTTTTGACATCATTAGCTAGGCCTATGTTTTTGGATTTGTTAATTACATGTTATTATGGTCAAATATAGTTTCTTTCATTCTAATCTGATAAAGAATTTGACAAAAGATGATCCCTGTTTATCTACCCTTGATTAAATGAATCATACTTCCTGTGGATTGGTCAACAAATATGTATTTTTATCTGTATTTTTTATCTGTATTAGACCTTGTCAATGTGTTTCATACATTGTGTGGCTGTCGCTTTTAATATTTGACTGGATATCGATGATTGTCATCTGTAGTAATATGCATGAGGCATGCATGCTGCATGGATGTGCCTGAGCACAACGGTGTGTGATGCCACTCTTTTTTTTATTTTGGGTGTGTGATGCAACTCTTTTTTTTTATTATTATTTTTGGGCTCGTAACGCATACAGAATAACATGTACTTTCAGATGCCAGTAGACCTGTACCGATCAGAAAATTGCTTATGGTACTTTAATGTCCTCTAGTTCTAATATTCTTTTATTTGTTTGAGGGACAAGTATCAATCTTTTAATCCCCTATTTGACTGGACTTCTTGATTGTCCATGAAAGTAATATGCAAATCATGGATGCATACTGTATGAAAATGCGTAAATGTAATGCATAATGTTTTCTGTGACTACCATCATGCGAATGAAATGAATACATAAAAGCATGTGCTTCCAGGTATTGGTAGACTGCTTCTATCCAAAAAAAGGGCAGTGCTACTTTTGTAATGTCCTTTAGCTCTAATCTTCTACTCTTTCTTTTGATGGCCGGTGAAATTTTTTATCTCCTATTTGGATTGTCTCTACTTGGTAAGGTCTATCCCCATGTGATTTTTGTTAGATAGTAATTGCATTTAGAAGTGGTCTACTACTTAGAAGTGTAATTTGCCATGTATCTTTCACTAAACATGATTCTGTCTCTCGAACGGAAATGCTAAAATCTTGTATTGTCTCCAATGGAAAGTGCATCTTCTTGTCTAGACCACCCTATGCAGACTGCCTTGAGTTCAAGAAAATTGAACAGGTCTTTTGAACAGGAAGCATGGGATGCAACGCTTCTAGACCTGTTTAAAGCGTTAATTTGCTTTATAGCCAATGACTAAACTTTCTAACAATCTGTCAGCATTGCATATATAGATTTAGCATTCCTAGATTTTTTCCCTGCATAACTATTTTCCTATTGGAGTTATCATTTGGACCCAGATGGTACCTAGTCTGATACTGCAAGCTTTGTTCTTAATGTTGATTTGCTCAATGATGATTCATGAAGTATAAAGCAATGTGCCCTTTAGTATTACTGGATTTTCTTGCTGACAAATTTCTCTCTTTATTCTCTTGATCCACCATGAATGGTGCATTGCCAGCTTATTTATGAATCAGTTGTTTATTGTTGAATAGAATTTGATGTAATAATGATATTCCTATTAAGTCATGAGAACCATATTAGATGATTTTCGTGGCAATATTGTTTAATCTTTGGCTAAATATCATGCCAATTTGAATAAATAAGATGGATCAACTTTTAACAAAAATGCTTTGACAGTTCTCATTACAATAGCACCTGGATGGACAGTTCCACTCCTTGTGCTAACATCATTTCTGGAGATATTGGCTGTGAGACACCTGTATATAACCTTAGCTGTGAGAAATCACACAGAGAACATAAAGAGGGTACATGTTGCAATATGAAAGGAACTGCTAAAATCACACCTCAGGAGGTGCTCGACATTTCTTCTGTTAGTGAGGAAGATAATTCTGTAGTGCGAGAAGCTGGTACCGTTCCTGGTGCATTTCTGCATGCTTCAAATCTTGATGGAAGAATATCTGACCCTAATGCAATTTCTGATCAAGAAGAAACACTCGATTCAAAAGAGATCAAAACCTGCCAAGAGTCCTGTGATTCTGTTTCTTGGATGCAAAGAACTCAAAAGCTTGAACAAATGCGCAACATTTCCTTGCTCGTCAGAGGTACAATTGGACATTTTGCCAGTTAAGGAAGTAATGAGGAATCAAGCACAGAAGTACATGGCCGATGTTCCTCCACATTTAAGAGTCCTACATATGCACGGTCAATGTCTCTGCCTGTAAGTTCCTCTCGTCTCATCACTTTTTATTATTTAATTGGTAACTTCAGTTCTGTAGGTGTATTTGGTGCTTGCTGTCATGTGATTCACCTCTCATTCTTGTTGACTTTCTGGTTGATCTCAAGTTTCATGAGCAGTTCAAGAGAGGTGAATGTTAATCTTAAAAGTGGTTACTTATAAGTTACTGAAAAGTTGTCAAGATTCATATGAAGGAATTTTATACTCAATGGACTTCTATGCTTCTTGTGGAACAAATTAATGACCAAATGATTTAGAAAAAAAGGATATTTTTTTTCTCGTTTTTATGTTTTGAACTGGAAATAACTCCATCAAAGGTCGGATATACATGCAACCTCCGTGTCCTGTTTGTATTGCATTTGAGACACCTTCTGTATGTTGGTCCACACTCTCATCTTTTGTGTGTTTTTTAGGAATTTTTAAATGTCGAATTGAATTTATATGCATGTTAGGCATGTAGTCCGGTACTAAGGCTTTCCATGTTGTTACAACCTGGTATAATCTTGTCTAAAATATGTGTCAAAATATTTCCGTGATGATCCTCTTGAAAGGCAGCATATGTTCAGGGTGTGCTTCGGAAGGTTCATATTTGTTATTCCAAATTTATTGAAGACACTGTTGTTTTGTTTCAGACTTCTTTGAAGCTTGTTTCTGCCATGAAGGGAGGCCGTGCACAAAATGGGACATCCCCCACTATGAAGCTGCATGTGAAATGGGCGCCCGAGGTTTATGATCCACCTGCCACATCAATGTCCCATACAGTGAAGAAGAGCCATCACCAACGTCCCAAGGCCAAGAAAAGGACAGCCACAGGAACAAGCACAGCAAGGGCAAGTCCTATCGGGCAAGCGGTATGGAAAGGAACACGCAAATCATAGCAGTACAGGCACAGTCTCCAATCCTTTGGATATGAGGTTCGTTTCCAGCTTTGTTTGTGTGGATGGCGCTTCTTTACCATGCATCTAAATTCATAGTTTTAAATGCAATATCTATGTATTCTTCAGGTTACCAGTTGCTGGAGATAGGTTACTGTCGGATGGATATGGCAAATCGAATGCGGAAGTCTTAGAGTATGCAGTTAGCACTCGTGAATCCAAGTGTGGCGGTGGCTTCCTGAGGGAGGCACTTGCTAAAGTAAATCTCTCTACAGCTGAGGCCTCTTGAATGGATCCCAGTTTTGGCAATGTGGACGAATTATCATCTTGATCATTGTAGATAAATAATGCGTGATAAAAATGCTCAGTGTGTACTGGCTGGTTTGTTGTGATTGGAAGAACTTATTGCCTGGAAGATTATTAGTGGGTTGAAGACAGTAAAGCGGTGTTGTTTCTTATTTTTCGAATTTAGAAACTGAACGATACGCAGATGTTTTGGGTGTGGTAGATCATGGATGTCTGTGCGGGTGGATGCCAGGCTGTTTGGGACCTTTTAGCTGCTTGTTGTAATGCCCTGAGTGCCGTACAGCTTCTTGCCATCTTCTTTCTGCTTAGCTTGTGCATCGTTTTATTGCTTTAAATTATACTGACTGCGGTTGTTTTTAGCAAGGGTAGAGCATGAATTGTCTGAAATAATAGTTTGACCATCTGCTATCCATTGAAATAGTGAACAATCGAACTCATGAAAGAATGACGCAAACACGGTGGAGCCTAGCATGGTGTTAAAATTGTAGATTTGAGGAGACATGGTTTATGGGCGTGTGATATCTGTTATCTTATCATCCAAATTCTATGTATTATTGTACTTTCCTTTTCCCAGCCTCCAGATGTATCATGGTTAACTAGGGATGTTTTATGTTCCATGCCGCAGAAGTATGCTTGCAAAGCAGCACGGCTGCTGCTCCGTGGTGGGGTTCCTGTGTCTCTTTCTCGGGGAGTGGGCATGGTTCTGTTCGTGTTATCCACGACAGCATGGAGGCGTTGATAACTAGGGAAATAGGTCTGGGTCCTTTTCACTGCCTGCCGGAAGTGCCCTTGGGGTTTTGTCGGTTGTGTGGGACCTGCGCGTGCTGTGCAGATGGCATGGCGGAACGTACATCTGCAATCGCTGATGCGCCGCCTAAGGTTCTGATGTTCTGATATGCAGCTCAGCTCTTTTGCTAACAACACATTTTGTTGATGGAAGGTAGTGTAGATATGTATGTGCTACTTTGATGACTGTGGATATATCTGGCATGAATAATATACAACCAATGATTGCTAATATTATCTGAAAAATGGATAAGCTCGATGGTTAAGTGAAAGATATTTTTGTTCCTCACTTGGACATGTTCGAAAAAAAAAAACGCATTTTGTTAATGGAAGGTGAGCATAAGTATGCATGTACACCTCTGATGATTGTAGACACGCATGGCATGAATAATATATGCCACAAAATGCTGTTGGTCTTGGAGGAAAAGAATTAGATAATTTCACCTTCCCAGTCTTATCCTTTTCTGATTATCTATTGAAAAGTTTAAGTTATTCTCTAATGATTACATGATGGCTTTTTTTTTTTTTGATAGTTAGATGATGCAATTTTTTAATACCTAGAAAAGGATGAAAAGATCACACTGCAATGTCTTTCAGCATAAAGAATATAATTAAAAGAATTTTAAAGGGAGGGTGCGGGTTGGGATTAGCGGTGGGTTGGTGGTGATGGCGGTATGAAACTCAAGCTAATTAAGGTCAAAATATAATTTCTTTATATTTTGTCTTATTAAATTTTATACATCAGTATGGTGTTCTATGGTGAACGATGAAGACCTTAATCCAACAGCTATCAATGCAACAAAAATATCATGAATCGTTTTCCTATCTTAAAATTCCCTGTTCAGTCCAATTAACATGGAACAACCCGACCTACTAACCCAACCCAACACAAATTTAGCTTAGGATGGGATTAAGTTTGATTAAAGTAGCAGATTAAAAGGTCGGTTGGACTAGAATAAACCTTCAATCCAAACCCAAGCGATCGGATTTATACCCAACACGTTCTACGGAGCAGTTGCTACTGGCAAGTTGATCCGATTCTTTCACCACTGAGAAAAAAGGACTCGATTCATCAACCACTAGTGTGCCAAGATTATCAAACTCTAGTTCACATATCTCCATGAACTGTTCACAGATCCTCACCTTAAACTCCCTTTCGGAACCCAGTGTTACAACATTGCACCAACGAACCTTCGTTTACACTACTCTCGGGAGTTCTGTACAACAGTAAAACCTGCGAAGTTTCTATATTGCAGCTAAAACGAAAGTTTGTTATAGCATGGAGATACCAAATATCATCCTGAAATTTGGGTTGCATGATGGTTTAAAGCATTGCAACCTGATCCCAAACTACTAGGTCCTCGCGTACCTATTGGAATAACATGAATTAGTCGCTGCTTTTATTGATTTCCAGAAATTAGGTTACAGAGGGAAAGGATTTTCTACCTCATGTTTCTGGGTTGGGTCTCAGAAGACAGCCAGGCCCTGTTTATTGGGTAGTTTAGAATTAAAAAGTCAATCCAATGCAAACAAGAGGAAATGCAGTCTTTAGTCTCATGTAGTATATTCTGCATTTATTTTGACATAATCATAACTTAAATCACAGCCCCATGCTTTTCCATTTCCTTGGCCAGTCCCTGTAATATCAAAAAAATGTCATTAGCAAAAGTGTTTGAGAAAGAAATTTAAACTCAAAATGAAAGAAAATTACATACAATGCATCAACAAAACAACAAGGAGGCCTATTAATCATAAAGGACTTTTTCTAGCAAGGGATGCAGCAGCTCTGGCAATACATAATGGGTATCAGCTTGACTGATTCTTGATCATGTTGTCCAAAAATGTAAATTTGGTCATATTATTTGGTTCCGGCTGTCAAAGTTGTTACCATCCATGCAGCAAAGGGAACAATGTTTGCACTAGTCAAAAGGAGAATACAAAAATGACCTTCAAGTTTCCACCGAGATAAAAATCATCTAAGATAATTCACTCGTGAAGAACTAGTTTGAAAGAGATGCTATAGTGTTTTCATCGCCCAAGAATACCAATTATTTAATCCCTAATTTCACTGCCATGTGGAACCGCACATACTGAACATAAGAAAGGTCCTCAACATCCAATATATATTTGGTGTGATTGTCCAGAAGGAACAGTTTGAAAGCTTACCAACGGACACATGGATTTCAACAGTCCCATGGGTCTCTCCAGCCAGCCTGAGATAATTACTAGCCATGGCCCTGAGAAAAAGAAGCTTTGAAGCTTAAGAAAACTGCTGTAGAAGATCTTAATATGTGAGAATTGAATCATGATTAAAAGAAAATTTGCGCAATATACAATGATAAGATTAACAGAATCCAGCTAATGCATGATATTTATCATTCATGTGCCAGTTTTTGCAACAAAATATTGAAGGTACGATCATGCAGAAGAATCCAAGGCTTTTAAATAATATTGAACAAGAGAGAAACAGGTGAAATGATGCCCAGGCAAACATATTTGGATAGTCAAGATTTTTTAGCTCCCTCCTTCTTCATTCATCAATTATGATACATGAATTTATAACATGATGCTCAGAGGGATTTTTTTTTCCTGCAGCAGAAAACTTACCAATTTGTTAGCAGACATTAAACATAAATGCAATAAGGATCTGCTGTTGCTATTATTTTGTATTGATGCATAACTTAAATGCCAATATTTTTTTGTGTTGGTTCTGAATAATCCAAACCACCAATAGTTGAGCAAAAGTTGCCATGAAGTTTCATGATATGTGTTTGTGAGATGCCGCTCTTTCATCATTTTGTTCTACTACTTTATGGTATCAAACATTCTAGCTGTGAAATTTTTTGATTATACTCAGCTCCAGTGTTCTTTTCTGCTAAGGAGCAACTACTCGATATGACTGGCAATAGACCAAAGGATTTAATTCTCGAGAGGTTTAATTCATTACTAAAACATGTCTCTTAATCTCCTCAATATGGATGAATCTAATCTAAACAAATCCAAAACGTCCTCCTAGATCCAATGTTTATGACGTTTACAATTCTTGTATACCATGAACAACTAGTGTTCCTTCTCTACCATCAACCTGTCAACCACTATTTAACCACTAAACCACCAGAAGATATCTTTTCTTACTTTAGCAGACCAATTTTCATCTCCTCCTCAAACTTATTGGTGCATTTACTTTGTTAGCTGTACTTCACCACATAGCTTCCTACCTCACACCCCCAGAAACAAATATAAATCTGCAAATATAGGAAATTAAAAAAAAGAATCTAATAAATTCACAATTCTTTTGCGGTAAAATGTTTCGTTGAGTTTCTTGTGCCACTAAATCAATACCAGCTGATATTCTTATGATATTATCTTCAATTCAACCATGT
Source organism: Elaeis oleifera (assembly GCA_000441515.1). Classification (NCBI taxonomy): domain Eukaryota; kingdom Viridiplantae; phylum Streptophyta; class Magnoliopsida; order Arecales; family Arecaceae; genus Elaeis; species Elaeis oleifera. The sequence goes on along the minus strand of KE504637.1, from coordinate 1,479,547 downwards.
CCCCTAAACTGTCAAAATGGTTGACATGTATAGCATCATAAAATGTCCACATCAGTTCTTCTCTCTTCATTCTATTGATTGTGCAGTCAACACAAATTCGTGCAAAGAACTTCAGTCAATTAAACCTTAGAAGACTTAGAAGTGCTAGTGATCTCATCTTGTGGAGAGTTGCTCAACAGATAAGGCACAAAGCCAAAACTAAATTCTCATTCTGTATATGATATTAGGCTTTCTCAAACCTGTCAAATGGAAGTGGTTGGCCATTGTTCATTAGTGGAATATCTCCAAGGGATATGCGAAGATCATTTGGATTGAAATGGACACCTGCATAGCCAACAGCACATGCAATGCGACCCCAATTTGGATCTCTACCATATACAGCAGCCTGAGTGGAAATTATAGATCTTGAATTAACGTTTTAAAATGGCTAAAATAACAGTGCATCAATTATTGGCAACAAAAATAATCTAGCTGTAAGTTCACTCCCTTTAAAATCAAAAAGTGAACAATGCATTAACATAGAAGACATACTTTGCAAGTGAAGAAGATGCCACTGAGCGAGCAATCTTTGCTGCTTCTGCCTCATTACTTGCACCAGTCACAGAAACCTACGGATCATTAAATTTTGTCTGTATAAAGTGATTGCCACTTCTATTTTTATTGAACATCTTCAAAGAAAACTATTGAAATGAATTACATGCATCAAATCATAAACAAGACTGAAAGTGAGCCAACTGAGCTATGTTTGTAATATCATGCAGCTTTCATCCATCTTTTCAAAATCGTATAGTGCTAATACACTATATATAAAAGTGCTAAATATAAAAATGGATTTCTGTCATTGCATGGAACCTCAATTAAGCATGTCGCACCCTCACCATCCCATGCTATTGATTTTGCAAGACCTTGCATCACCTGGGATGGAAATTATAGTTCAATACCATTAGATAAGATAAAGATGCATATTCTGCATACGAAATAAATAAATTAAATTGAAAAGTAAGACCAAATGCAACAGAACATCAATTAGCACTTACAGACTAAAACAACAAAAGGAATTGTAAGACAACAAGCACGTGGTACCATTTAAATCCAAAAGGCATTATAACAGAAATACAGACATTAAATTGGGTGCCTCATCAAGAAAACTAGAAGAACAACTTACAGCCTGTTGGACATCAATATATAATTGAATGTAAGCAGCCTTTTTGGCCTAAATTTTAGTTCCCTCAATAAACTAAGTTTTTAGACTACAAATTTATAATTGGCTTAGTTTGCAACTTGTGATCAACATATGGAAGTTAGTTTCTTTAAAATATGCAATATTTATCTTGCCTCAAGAAACAATAACTAAATCCACCTCGTACAAGGTTAAGCAAGCAAAATTTCATAAAGCAAGATGACTCATAAAGTTAGAAAAAAAAAAGGTTTTCCACTGGACTCATTTTTATGATTTCTTCCCCCATATTGTGCCATAGAGATGCTCTAATAAGTGGATTATGGAATGCTATCCGCACCTTCATGTTTGCTAATATACAATGTGTCTAGATCAATTGAGAATTACATGCTTAGAAATCATGCAAATCAAGGTACCTTTCCTATTTTCTCATATCTAGTGACTCCATTTCATGCTGCACAAGTGGAGAAATGAATGTTAAGACATCACATGTGGAATTCATTTTTATGCAATCATATTAGTTTTACAAGATAGTTAAGGTGGAATTTTTTTTTTTTTTTTTTTTAAATCAAAATTGTGGGAGTAAGGAGGACCCATTAAAATAAGCTGAGCAAAGTAGACAGAGATGTTGAGATGGAAGCATGTTAGTGGCAGGAGGGATAGAATTATGCGACACTACTTAAAAGGAAGGTTAAATTTAGCAACAAAAGAGAACAAAGTAAGAAAAAAAATTAAATCGTCTGGTCTCGATGTGGTTAGGCCACAGATGGCCACAATAAGGTGAAATCTTGAGTATGTGTTAGGGAATGGAAAAAAGCAAGACAAATGAAGGTAAGAATGGACACAGAAGAGATTTACATACCATCAATATGTTATACATGATTCTGGATTGGAACTAATAGAAAATTTGAATCCACACAGGAGAGAGCTTGATGGAAAATGAAGCAAGTTGGATTTGTAAGGATAACAAAATCTTTCTGCATGCACTTGTATTCCACTCATTCCAAACTTGTTCTCTTATATTGTTATTGAGGAGTGTAACTTGACAAGCAAGTGCCAAAATGATGCAAAAATATAATTATCTGCTAATTGGGAGCTGCTGGCCCACTAAGAATACTTTAGGTCATGGCATATGACGTAATAGATGAGCATGTGGTTATGTAAACATGGTGCAATCCTCTATGTAGTTGGCATCCTCAGCACCACCAAAAACCCACTTCTCCAAACATTCACAATGCATCAGAGACCGGCTTGCAAGTTTGCCTAGCAGCTACTGAGGACCAATGTGGTAAGAGATTTGCAAAGGATTTTTTAGCTGCTTAGTTGATGGGATATAGAGAAGCAAGACAACATTTTGGAGAAGTCTACTTTTAAAATAATTTTTTTGGTGGTCTAATTCACACTAAGAATATCACTTACAAAAGGTTGAGCAGAAAATATGGGAGATTACCCAAAACAAGTTGTGTTTAGTACTTTCAGATACTTCTGATATATTTTAGTGTCTTTGCTTCTTTATGGGTACTCTTTATCCTAGCAAACTTTATTTTTTGGTAGGAAAAATGAGCCGGGTCTCCCAAACAATAAAACAGAAAAGAAGCATGAAAAAGCATGAGAATAAGGCGACGTTGATATAATGTAATCCACTCTCATAAGATCAAACAATGCCTGTGGCCATCCATCAGTCCAAATCACTAGGCTAGCAAACTTTAGTAACTAATGCATTACCATTTGGTGCTCATTAAAAATCAAATAGACCCTACTATATCTACATCAAGAAATTTATCTACATCTATATCTATATAAACACACACATATATGTATACACATATCAACAATATGATTCCTTCTGCTACATGCTAGGTGTTCTTATGTCTATACCTTCTCAATTATATGCAATTTCTAATTTTTAACCACTCCACAGGTTTCTATTAGGCTTAAAGAGACAAACTAAACAACAAAAGTCTTGCTCTATCTATTGCAGAGGAGATATAGATATCTGAACAAGTTGTACTTCAAGAAGACAATATTGAGATTATCGTGCTTGATGCTCTGTATTTTGATAATGGTATCCAAGAAAGATACTGATTAGTGTTTTAACCAATCAATCTGCACAGCTAAATTGAATATGAGTAAACAGAAAATTTAGTGTCAGCATTATTCTACATGCTGCGCATACATGATTTTTGTTAGTGTTCTTATAATGTGATAGAACCAAGACCATCTTAATGTAAAAAAATCAACAGCTAAGGAACTCACTGCATCCAGGCATGCTTGTAGTTCAAAAGCTTCACAGCTATTAAGGGAAGAAACCTTGGCTGAGCCAGACATTCCACTAGCCAAAGCGATAACAGAATCATTGGTACTTGTATCTCCATCTACCTTCAACAGGACATCAGTGAACTGAGTTAGGTGCTAAACTGACACCAAATGCATGATCATATCTATCAGACACCAATCCAATAATGAAATAGAATAAATGAAATAATATTTGGTTTCCAAAATGATGATCTGACTACAACTCCCTGGCTAAAGCTTAAGCACAAATTATAACACCAACAGATAACTGAGATAGATCCATCCTTTTTGTGGCTTCCTTTTGTTTTCCCAATTGAACAGAGCAGGGGGGAGAACAGGTAGATGAATGAGGACAAAAATGGAAAGAAGAGATCTTGACAACAAGGACCCTGTCAAAACTAGCACAACATCAATTTCCAGAATGCAGGAAGTCAAGGACTGCAAGCTATATGTTTCACACCACCAAATGGTAATAGACAAGTTCTGAAAACAAACATTGTTAACATCAACCATGAAATAAGGAAGCTGAAAGTTGCATCCGACAAGCCACAAAGCACAGAACATCGCAGCAAGCCTTCATGCCAACTTAACCAAACCCAATAACCAAAATTACTTGTCCAATATTCATTTGCTTCTTGTCCCATGAGACCATTTATTGCACAGTCGGTCTGCACTGATGAGATCGTTAAATCTGGAATGTTTTATCACTCTCCTAGATTGAAAAAGCTTTTGGAGCTGATGTATCCCAAGTAAATGGCATTACTTACAGTTATTTGGTTGAAACTTCTGTTCACTGACATTTGCACCATTTCTCTCCAAATATTGCTTGTCACAAGAGCATCGGTTGTTACCACCTATGACATCAATAAGTAACCATAGATTTCATTCAGAAGATGCATGGACATGGTGGAGTGAGAGAAATAAAGAGAGAAAGAGATGTGACATACACCAAGCATGGTTGCCATATTTGGATGAATCATACCAGAACCCTTTGCCATTCCCCTATTCTTATTGGCACCCCTGCAACCTTATCCATTCAAAGAGTTTGCTAGATGATCAAGCTAACTTTCACCAAATTTTTGGAGCATAAATAACTGCAACGAACTTACTACTTCCAAATCAGAATATTCTTCCACACTATCATAGTAGCTGGTAGTTAAATTATAATATTCAACTACGGCAGAAACCAGTAGTTCATACCTCTGTTTCAACAGCTACACTCTTGCTTACAAGGTCAGTGGTAGTAATGGCTACAGCTGCAGACTCTGCACTGCAGAGGTAGAGAGACAGATGTAAGCTAAAACTTTACAAGGAGCGCAAAATACCTGAGACTAAAACATATTAAATATTTCAAACCATTACACAGGAGTCCTCTTACAAACGCTTTAAGAAACCTTTTAGAAAACCTAACGGATAATCAGGTCTGTGATTCTGAAATGCTGAAACTTGCACTTCCCATTTTAGCTAGAACTTCTATTACCTGTTACCCGAGCAATTAATATACTTATGAGGCACATTATGAAAGTCTTATTGTTTCACTGATGGCTTTTAGCATTTCTTACAGTTTCTTCATAGCACAAACCGAGATGTTATTGTGATTCATGGACTCTTCTTCACATCTATACATTTGTGAAACAATTATTTATGAAAGAGAAGCAAAAAATTAGAACAAAAGGAAGCTTATATAATCCAAAAGTTACAAAATAACATTTTACTGGCAGGCTCAATTATCAGGAGGTGCGCTATCTAATCAAAAAAAAAAAAAGGAATACAGTGAGAAATACCCCTCAACAGTTGACGATAGTGAACTAACAAGTACTGGGAGTGAATTAAGAAGAGCCCCCTGCAGACATACAATCAAGCATTAATTGGAAAACAAAAATTCAAGAGAAGCAGAAACTTGCTGAGATTTTTTAAAAAATGGCAACATATATTCAAGACAAGGCTTACATCAGGAATTAGAGTTTTTTTGTCCAATTCAAAATAGCTGGATATAGAGACTTACAACATGAAGCTTTGCAGAAATTTCAAACAGAACTTTAAACATACACTTATCCTCTATATGCTGCTGTACCTTCTTTATTCTATGACCAATAACACCAGTGGATTGAATCAATACTGCTTCCGGTTTCACTTGGAGAAGCTGCAGCAGAAACATGACCAAATATTCACAAAGCTCATGTAGTTAATATGAGGTACAGAAGATAATCTCTCAAAAATGGAAAACCTCAGCAACAGCACTTGCACATTCTACTGCATCCTGATAGCCGGCATCACCCTGTAATATGCCAAACATTATTTTAGCCTCATTTGATGAAAGCTGTAGAAGTAAGGTCTCATGTACAGAACATCATTCTGATACATCAGCACATAGAAACTAACAAAACTGATGCATGCACTTACTGTAGCAGCATTTGCTTGCCCAGCATTTACCAATACTGCACGTGCCTGTAAAATTTGGAAAATTGTAAACTCAATAAATTTGTAAGGAAAGGACAAATTTAAAGATCCCCAAGGAAGTTGATCAGATTGATTAATAACAATCATAAAGGAACCATCAGAACTTGTCTTATCTGCCAGTTTAACCTATTAACAACAGAGGATCTTCCACCTCTTCACTTTATGTTGGCAAGTTCATAAACCATCATATCAAATCAAATTGACCAATTGGAGTAGAAATCACACACCGATGTGGAACTTTCTAGTACATGTCTACAGTAGACAACTGGTGCAGCTGCAACAATATTTGTCGTAAAAGTTCCTGCAATCATAAGGGCTTGACATGATTAGAGCTTCTTTGCTTGATCATTGATAGAAAAAGAATACTTGTTTATGGTGCTGGAAATTCAAAATGAGCACATTCTAGAACTTGGTAACAGTGACATGAGCAAACCCATATTTTAGACCAACAGAAACAGCAATATTAGCAAATAACAGCTGAAAAAAAAAGGATGTCTCTAAACATGGCAGTTCATTTTACTCCATAGCCGTGCAGATTTTTGTCATGCACCTTAATTTACGGCTAGGGTAGCATGATAGTGTAGCAAAGTGAGGTACTAACCCGCAGCAACTGCATCAACATCACATGTCACCAGAGCCAGGTCAGGTTTCTGTCCTTTCGCCCGCAACCCACCATACATGCCTGCAGCTTTGAATCCTTTTGGAGCAGTAACACCACCAGGTATCTACAACTTAATTGAAGCTAGCACTAAGTAAAAGCTCATGATACACTCACAAGACATGAGCTGTAATGGATTGACCATTACAGAATCTCCTCTTACAAGAAGGGTTTAGGCTTGCGAAGTTTCATAATTATTTGTGCTTTAGATGATGTTGTTGGCGATTAGCTACTTAAGCAAACAGTGATTCGAGTATTTCAGCAGTCTTTCTTCCTCGTGGCCAGTAGCTTCCGAGGAGGCAATAAAGCCTCAGTAAACCAACCAATCATCGGTTGTGCAATTGATGGAAGTTGGAACGAAACTCGGCATGACAGGGAATGATCAATGCAGAATTTTATTGAAGCGAGAAAAAAAAAAAAAGTGGATAAGACATCACATGGAAAGCCGTTATCCATAAGCTTCTAGGGTTTCGACTTTAGGGTCCAAGATTACTGTGAGGGAGGATAAAAAGATAATCCCTTTCAGGAGGGGAAAGAACCTACCTGCTTCCATGGTCCATCGGGAAGAAGAATCGGCGCCGCGGGAATGTATCCAGAGGCTGTATCAGTTTTCGAACAGATTACAGTGGAAACCCTAGCTAGACGCCCACAAGATCCATACAAGCTCCAGCACTGAAATCAAGAAACTATCAAAAAAGAAAAAACAAAACAAAAAGCCACTGAAAGCCGAGAAGAAATAAAGGAAGGTGATGCGGGATTGCGTCACCTCTGAGCGACGGATTTCCGGAACTCGGGTGGAGACCGGGTGATTTAGGGCAAAAGCCATCTGAGTAGTCGTCTTTGGAGAAATAAATTCGCGGAGAAAAGATCGTTCTCCGGGTTAAGAAGCCAAGAATCTCTCGTTCTCGTTGGTCGTCCCTTCCTGGCTTTCTTTCTTTGTGCTTAGCTCAGGAGCAAAGGAGAAGATGAGGAGAGTGAGGATGGCTCTGCAGTGATGAGAGTGACAACCGAAGTAATGGAGCCGAGAGCAGAGGGAGTCGGCAGCATATATTCCACCGTCTCGCCCTGCTCTGCCTTCTCGGCGAGGGGCGGAATAAAAGACTCCGCGACGGCTCCAACTTGCGGAGCATGTGAACCGGTTAACTCTGGTTCGGCGGTCCGTATGTCTGATTTCCAATTACGAAGCGGCCGAACCTTTGCACAAATGCGATCTTTCGCCCATTTCGAACCGTGGTTTCCAATTTTTGCACGTGGAATCGACGAATGAACTCTGGACGCAACCCTCTCCCCGCCACCAATCCATAACCAGCCCGATCTTATGGTGAATTCCCTTCATCTTGGAGGAAAATCAAAGAAAATGTATGTGTTGTATCTCCTGAACCGCTATAGTCAGATTCCGTACCAAGCAGATTCCTTAAAGTACGGCCGTTGAGATGATGGTACATCTATCGTACTTGATCCGAAAGTATCAGAGCACTGTGGTGCTTACAATGTCCCTCTACTTTTGTGTGATTTTGGGCTGCTGGATCTCGAAGTGGGTCAAAACCTTTCTTCTCATATCAAACTATTACTGCTGAACTCTAAATTTGATCTGAGATCCGTAAGATCGAGAAAAATTGAGGCCGATAAGACTGCGGTTGCCCTCGATTAATTATTGGATTCAAAATGAAGTTCCCTTATTAGAGTTTTTTCAATGAAGATCTTTCAACACTCAAGTCAGTGAAAATCTATAAAACAATGGAAAAGGGAGAGAGACAGAGTTGAGAAGAAGAATGAGTTTGTTGAGAGACTTATCTAAGGAAGGGAGAGAGAGAGTTGTTTCCATGATGAGCGAAATATATAATAATTATACAGTAAAATGACTAATTCATAATTAAATGGGACATAACAACTACTCACCTGCCCTTGTGGTTATAACTATTTAATTGTGCAATGGGCAGGCATGATTGTCCCTTCAGATTGTCTTTGTCTGAGATGATGAAGGCGGATATACCGAGGTGATTTCTTTTGGCCTGTTGAAATATCCTCCGTATTTTAGTATGGATACCAAAATATAACTACTTATTTAACTGCTTTTGATCATAATTATATAATTCTTTGAATTATTAAAGAATTATTTTTTTTCTTAATCTTGATCCAATGACTATTGGCTGCTTTGTTATGATTCTAATCCTTCTCCCTCTTCTACATGGATGACCATTTGTTTAGGGGAAAAAAAGTCAGTGGCTTGAATTCATGAGCATGGAAGGATCTGACTGCATTTAATTCTTGCGGTAGAACAACGGAAATGTGTCCTTATTTTCCCACTAGTTGAGGGGGTTTTGGATTCGAATTATGAGAATTGTTAACACAACGTTGTCAACAACGTGATCTTCATGTATAATAATCCAATCTATGTTAATAGATACATAACAGAGAACCAATGTCACAACATTGCATCATAACATCATTCTTCATACCTTTTTTTTATGGCATTGGTTTCTTTGTTTCACTTTGTTTTTTGCTTTCCTCTCAGCTTGCAATGGCGACATTTACTTTCAAGGATCTTCCTCATTTTATGCACTTCCAGTCGATGACAATAAATCAGACCTAATATCTTTATGAGGCAGCAACATCATATGTGCTCTTATTTGCTCCACACTAGGATTTAAATGTTGGCGGGACGGCAGGATATCCCACCGTCCGAGTGTCAGGACGTGGCAAGTTGGGAAATGGGACATCCCCTGCTCCAAAGAAAACCTGGATAGCTCTACCTCATAGTATTTAAACCCTGCTTTATACCACTATGCTTGTTACCCTGTTTCTATAATTTACTTTAGAATCCATGTTTTTGTAAATCTTAGAAGCAGCCTGTAAGTCTTTTGCCAAACAACTCTCATATGGTTGAATATATTTCAAGTATCTGCAACATTCCACACTTCAAAGATAGTTGGAATCCACTGGTTGTTGCAGTAAGCACCAACATCATTAGGAGCAAATGGCAAATGTTCTCATATATTCAATTGGCTTTCAGCGAACCATGTTGCTTCTATAATTACACGCAGAACATTTGTAAGGATGATGCTTGCTTTCCACTCAAGTTGCAATATTTTCCCAAGATAGATGAACGTTTGCTGTTCAAAGTGCACAATCTTTTCTCCCCCAGGTTGCAACAAACTCAAACATGTATGATCTCCTTTGAGTGCATGCAATTGGGACAATCCTGTTACATAATTGTCCCTTGAACAGTTCCAGAGAAAGGAAATAAAACTCTATTCAAGAATTCATCGTAACTGTAATGTAGCCAAGTTTCTTTTCTTGATAGTGATTGTCAAATAAGAGATGCGAACTTTCTCTTCAAAGATGCATTTGCATTATTTGACCAATGGAGATTCATAAAATCACTCTCATAGAGTCACGAAACATTTCAATCTATTTTGTTTTGAGCAACAGCTGAACAATGTAACGATGGCTATGAAAGTCAAGTCAATCGGAATATGCGAATAAGAATTCTTATGCCTATCCAATGTCTTACACAAACTTCTGCAACATATGCAACAAATCCAACAAATATTCACCTTGTTTTGTTGGCTTCTTCCAGGCGATATTGGGCTTTCAAGGTTAACAAGATGAAAAACTTGGAGAAATATTTGCTCCTTATGGCCAGCTTCTTCAAGGTAATCAGTTTCTAATCCACAACATGCATGCTTATCTGCTTCCTCGTTCTTTTAGCTCATACACAGAAACTTGATGATAGTAGCAATGTGGCTATGCGCGACTTTTGAAGCGAAGGTTATGACTGGTAGTATCGGGGAGGTCCAAGGGGTTTGGTTTGTTAGGTATGCAACCATACAAGAGACTGACAAGGCACGACATGGGATGAACGCCAAATTTCTTGATGAATTGGTTATTTTTTGTTGATCCTGCTAAACCTAGAGAACCTCAACCACCACGACCACCTGAAGCAGAGCCTTCAGAAACTGGTACAACGACGAACAAAACAATTGGATGATACGGGTGATTGCTTCTGCTTCTGCATCTGGATCCATAAAGGTTGGGACTATAATTGCTGACCGGGAAATGTGCTTTGGACTGGTGCAACATTTTTCTGGGTCAGGTGACCTGGAAAAGGTTACCAAACAATTGATAACATCGCAGAAGTTCACTTCCCGGGCAAGCTATCAACCTCACTGAATAAGACTTGGATAAATATTATAATTTGGGACTCTGTTTGGTTCGCAGGAAGTGGAGTGGGAAAAGACGATTCTTAGGAAGTAAAGGGAGTCCTCTTATTGGTGTTGAAACATTTGGGACTCTGTTGGGTTCGTAGGAAGTGGAGCGGGAAAAAGATGATTCTTGAAAAATAAAGGTCCTTATTAGTTGGAGATTTAAGAACAGAGAAAATAGAAAAAAAATTTCACAAGAAGATACATTCAATAATTTATTTTTCTTTGAAACTTCTCACGAAATGAAGAGTGATGGCCATTTTTCTTTCCAAATATCATTTCATTATTCTTTTATAAATTTAATATAATATAATATTAATATTAATATTAATATAATATAATATTATATTAATATAATATAATATTTATATTTATATAGATATTATAATATTTATAATATATTAATATTATCTTACTATATACTAATATTATATTAATATAATAAATTATTATGATCTAATATTATATATATTGTATTTATATTAATATAAATATTATATTAATAATTATATAAAGTTTAAAGTAAAAAGATATATTCTTATACCTATTAAGAATATAATAAATATTTTACATAATTTAAAAAAAATACACAATCAAATATAAATTATTTTATAATAAGCCATTCTTTTACAGTCAATCAAACGTATCAAAATTATATTACCAAAACTACAGGTTTTATGCATTTGACAAATACGAATTATCCAGGTAACGAAGCCTTGTTCTAACAATGATATCTTGCATCGTCAGTGCCTGGATTAGTTCTTGACGCTCAACGTCATCCATACCGCTGCCATGGCGAAGACTTTTTTCTGCCTCTATTCAAGTTGGGGCTAAATGAAGGGAAAAAATGGTTTGCAGAGACAAAAACCTGCCCTCTGAAGTTTTCCAAACGTAAAGCAAAGCTAGATCGGACGTGGTGTGTTGTGATCTTCGTTTGTGAAGTTTTAGTTCTTGCGAGCGTTTCATGGTCAATACGTTAAGCTTTTGCTCCGTAATTTTAAGAGCTTTTGATACTTTTTTGCCTTTCTTTTGGGTAAAAGGACACCTTGTTTTGTGACTTTTGTGTCTTAATCCTCCATCCTTCCCTCCTGTGAAACAGCAAATGAAGTACTCAACCATAGCAAATCTATCACTTACCCATCTGATGGATCTTTATCCACTGGTTATCTGAACATATCAAGCTATATAGATTTGCTATCAATAATAAATTATGCTAATTACAGTGCACTGTATTTTTTTTTTTTTTTAATGAAGCCCAGTACAAATACAACCAAGATCGTGTAGTTTAGTGTTTTTTTTTTTTGGACATAACACTCTTAAACTTGTGCAAAATAAGAAATGCAACTTTCGAATGATTACAGAGATGAGCATATGCATTCCAACTTTTGTTCTATATTGTAGCGATTTTTCATAAAATGAAAATTTACGTCTCACTGAGCTAGTTTCAACAATGATTGCGAGGTGGATCAAAATCGCTAGCTCATAATCAGCACTGTAGTTATTTTTTCCCCATATTTTCCTGTAATTAGCCAAACAACAAATACCAAAACATACCATAGTTAATGTTTCCTTGGTTTCTTCCTGTAGCATCATTCTGTTCTGACATCTTTCTAATCTTTGTTAATTTTCGCTATGCATCCAACACAAGCAGCATAAAACACAAGCAGCAGAAAACATTACCCGAAGTTGGAGATAAGGAAGAAACAGGAATTAATGCACACTCTTTCAACTTTCTTCAGCCAAGGAAGGAGGTATTGCCTTTCCCAACACGATTGTATTCTCAAACATCACTATGGGGTGCTCTACATATGCCTGCAACTGTAAAATTTCTAGTTGTCAAGAACAATGCCATTGCAGGCTGTAAACCAAGTTGAATCATAAGAATAGCCAAAAGGATATTATTCACTGCAAAGATGGCAAGGATTTCTTTACCCGCTCCTTTGTTACTTCTGCAAATCCAAGCTTATTTATCCATATTGACCGCACGTCTTCATCAACAGAAACGACGAGGAATTCCACCTTCAAGCGACTCAGTAACCTCTCAATTAATAAAAGAAGAGTCCGAAAGTAACCCTGTGAGACAATGTCGGCATTTATCATCCGTTATTCTTTTAAATCATTCACAGCTGTTGGTGGCGACAATTCTATACCACTGAACACCAAACAAAGGTTGAGAAGAAACATAAGTGAAAAAAAGGAACAATGTAGGATACCGTGCCTCCACCAAATTTCAATTCAAGTCCTATTTTTATATTGCCATTGTCACTTATTCTACTTCCATATTCAGTGGGAAAAAGGTCTAGTGACATTTCTGAGACAAAGGACTAGCAGTTTAGTTGCTTTGACTAGTTGGCTGGCTTTTACAAGTGACATAAAAGAAGGGATGAATCAGTTAGAAAAGGAGGAGGGACCAGCTATCTAGACAGTGCTTAGGAACTACTTTGGCAATGCCTTGGGTCTTATTTGGTCATGAGAGTAGTGCCTGAAGCCTTATTACACTTATATAGTGAATGAAATTGAGCCATTATGGTTCTGTTCCATAATACGGTTTACATCTGGGGCCTTCATGAGAGTAGTTGTTTTGTAACCTAATAATGATTATGTCATTAGCTGAAGGATTCTTTTGAAGAATCAGGCCACCTGTTTGGGATCAAGGGTCCCATATGAATAGAGAGATTGTTTTTGTAACTAAGATTTACCCATCTACTAAAATGGAAAAATACTTCAACAAGTGAAACTTCTAGCATTATAACATCTTTTCAGAGGTTGATTGTAGTTGACCTTGAACCGTGAGCAATCACACAATCACCCATATCATGGATTTGGAAAACTTTGATCCTCTTTGCCTTCACAAAATTGGATACTGCATATCCTTGCATAAAATCGAAGCTATTGAATTTAGAAGCAGATCACAACTTCACCAAACTTTAGAGCTCTAGGAGATTGACAGACATCATGACCAAGCCAAGAAAGATGATGACAATGGATATCAAATAATGCCACATAGTCCAACTGAAGACTCCGTTGTCTAGATAGGAAAAATGAGCCCTCAATTCCATCCAAGTCCATTTAGTTTTTGGACTTCAGTACTCATTTACCTTTGCTATGCTTATTCACCACCTTTAGGAGTCCCAAAGGGACTATCATTTTAGTTACAGAAAGATCAGGCTAGCAAATTTGATTAGAAGTGTTTGGGGACCACTTGCAATGTTCTGAGTCCAGTTTTGGCTAGGATGCTGAAACTTTATTTAGTAATAGGGTTAGTCTTAGAGTCATTATAGCTGTGTTTTCCGTGGAGGATCTATACGAATCTGGATTTTATCAATATTCTGTATGTTCCGAACACCTACAACCTAGGTTGCCTGCAAAGGAGCCTGTATAAATAAAGCTGAAGTCTCACACGAGTTAATGTTGTGCATTTTCTGAAGCAACTAAAACTTCAACAGCAATTTCTTAAGCTATTGCACTGCATAGTCAGCTTCCCAAGTTCCCAACATAAGAGGCAAGATGAGAAAATAACAGAATATTAATGGAGTATTTCTGAGACCTTCAACCACATCTGAAACTTAAAGCATGAGATCGAATATTATATTATGAGAGTTGCAAGCTTGTCTCACCTTTCCTCGATATCCCTTGTAAGTAACAGCCAAAGGAAGTTCCGCAACCTTCGTACCAAATACCCTAAGAACTCCAGCTGATGCAAGATCTAATGGCCGAAGATTATATTTGCTGAAATCTCCTGATGCAGGATCCGCTCTGTATACCACACAGGCAATATTTAAAATCAGCATCATACTTATAATCATCGCCAAAAAGCATTATTCCATTCTACTTGGGTTTTGGCCTAGTTTCATGACAGAGCTGGGGGGAAAATATTGCCACTTGATGGCCTCCCAAGCTCTGGTCTCAGACTAGGCATTGGCACCATGAAAATGCCACAAGCATCGGTAAAGCCAAAAGCCAATGGTTATGATGAATACAAATAAACTAAAACATTAAACATGACAAGAGAAGTGCTTGATGGCCAAGGAGCATTACTTTCAGTTATCGCCACGCAATACATTCCACGGCAATCTAGCCCAGGCGCCTCTAAACTGCAAAACGTTCACAATTCTTAAGCAATTTTTTAATCATACCTTCCAGGATAAAGGGAACGCACAACAGAAAATAGTTAAATATGCACTATCTACAACGGTAGAAAGGGAAAGAAAAAGAATAAGAAGCAAGATCTTACCCATGAACCATAGCACCTATTAAATTACGACCCCAACATTCTATGGGCTGAAATGAATCCTGAGAACAGAAAACAGATCAAGTTCAAAAGCATAGCTCAACCTCAAGCAACTGCTAGCATGCTGCTGTATTGTCTATAGTTCTTGTATTGGATAGAATAAAATTGTTTCTTTATGTATATTGTTTGAATTTTTCGAATTTATGCCAGATGTAGTTTTGATATGATTTTCTTTTCAATTAGTATTCTTTGTAATCCCACAATATTGTAAAAACCCATAGCATCAGTGCTCAAGTTACAAAACATCCTTCAGGTATAGGATTATCTTAAAGGTGACCTACAATTAATTCCAGTATATTAATACAATAATCAACTAGAACAGACGGATGACCTTGCAAGATCTTATGGTCCTATACAGATCTACTTGTGATGTCAGACTATTTACTAGTACAAACTCTAATGATGTATATGTGAGAGGCACAAGTTTTGTGAAAATTTCTTCATGAACTGTTGTACACTTGTATTCTGACTAAATAAACTGACAACTTTTCCTATATAGTCATTTCAAGTACCGCAATTAACAAGATAGTCCCAGTGCCAATTGTAAATATAGTTTGTTGTAAAGATTTTCTAGCGACGTTATCTGATGAGTCACTAAACAAGATCTCTTACTGGCATCATTTCAGTGAGTTCAGGTTGCATTTCAAGCCAGAAGAACTTATAACAACAAAGGTACACTTTTAGATACCATGGTCATGCATTGGATTTGTAATAACATATGCTAACAGAAATCAGGAACTGTGTATACTGAGTTGTGACCATGGCCGAATCAAGATATCAGGAACTGTGTATACTGAGTTGTGATCATGACAAAATCATGAACACAGTTATAACAAGACCAAAATATATGAGCTCAGGTTCTCTGCTGTACACCGCACGGTGCGAGGCATCATTCATCATGCGATGGATGGCCGCGCGCGGATGCACGTCCATTGCGTGCGGCAGTTCGCGGCCGTCCATCGCGTGATGCACGGTGCGGTGCACAGCAGAGGATCCACGTAAAAATATATAATGCCAGCGACAAACTTCCAGAAGCCTTGGGGAACTGCTTTTCAACCACAGAAAATACTAGTGTCAAAATTAACTGAAGGATACAAGATACATGATACTTTTGAAAGTTTTTTAAACCTTCATTCTTAACCACTAAAAAGCCTTAAAACCATATTTAACATGATTATCATGGGTAGAATCACTGCAAAAAGAATCAGACTTCCACTAATTTTTAAGATGTACAACTAAGGAAATTGCTCTAAGTAACTAATTTTTCACACACATCCAACTACGTGATTTTCTCAACTACTAGAAGCCAAAAGTTTACGCAGTTAGGGAATGGGTCAATAACATATATCAGACCTTAACAGATATATCCAACATGGATTCTTCAGTCAACAAGAGATAGTCCAAGTTACACCACAGAGCAGATGCAAAAACTATATACATGTACACTTTATGAGGTGGAGCGGAATTCAGATTACAGGATTAACAACAAGCAATAGTTTACAATTTGCTTTATACATGCAATTTATTGGAGTGGAATCTAGATTACAGGATTAGCACATATATGACAGTCAGTTTCCAACCTAATAAACTCCAATCCTATACCTGGACCTTGGGTCCGGACAGCTAGAATTGCAGAGCTAGAATAAATATGCAAGTCTAAACAAGTTGATCTTTTTCTTACCCTTCCCACCAACTATGACATCCAAAAGAATAAATTGGTGTATACAGATCCTTATAATGCAAATATATGGAGATGGTATGATGGCTTTCATGTGTTCATAATTTCATATAACAACTGATTCCCTACTAAATTCTTCACATGGTTTTTACTTTCCTGATTTATATTGTCCATAAATACTGCACCACAAGTATGGCAACTTGCTCATTGTTGTGCAAATTCTGAAATTTTACATATAGATTGTATACCCAAACGGTATGGCGATTCACCAGAATACTTGCTCCATGGAATTCGCATGATAATTTAGAGGTTAGAAAACCAGCACATCTTAAGGTTGATTTGTAAAGACCAACACATTTAAGATACTAGCATATGTCATAGCATCAACCCAACCAACAGTTCAAACCCCTAGAAGCAGGCTGCCATGTGAGTCTGTTTGATTGGGCCAAAAGCTCAAAATGTTATCCATGATTGACACCAGTAAAACATCTCCTACTCTTACTGGAGGCATTCGTTTCCTGGTATTGAACTTTTGGCACCAGTAATGTATCACAGTTTTCGTTAACATAATAATACATGTGAATGTCTACAAGAATGCCAAAGATAAGGAAAGACAAAGGATTTTTAGTTGCTTCATTAACTAATCATTTAATCTCTACTTAACAAGCTGCTCAACATTTTCTCTGTCAGATGCACTTTCTCTATGTTTGAATCCTTCCACCATTGAAAGTTGCCACAACTGTGGGTAATTTTGTTAGACTCGTTTGATTTGCTAAGGTCAAATCCCATGTCAGTTGCTTATACATTTCCATGCAAGTGCATCTGAGCATGACTTTGGTTGCATGCGTGCAGGTGTGCAAGTGTACTTGGGTGTGATGTGGGGACATTCGTGCATGTGCACACATGTTTGCATGCATGCGCATGTGCTGGTTGCTTGTATGCACATGTGCCCTGTATGCTCAGGAGTCTGCCCATGTGCGGATGCATGCCTAAGAGCACGCATGCATGCATTCAAACATGCACCTCTGGGTACATGTGCATGCATGAAAATGTGTTTGTGCGAGTGTGAGAGGATCAAAAACAAAGCCAAAGTTGAAACTAAGATTCCTATGGTTAGCATTGGTGATCCTCTCTAAAACTCCCTAAAAATTCTCTGTCACAACATTAAGCAGAAACAAAACAAATGAACATAAAGTAATGGATGGCATGGAAATATTGCGAATAAAATGGTGATAAAATTTTCACTTGCCAAAATAAGTTCTAGCTGACAGATGGATTTAAGTTTCAACACCTAAAAAGGTGATGAAGATATGCTTGCAAGCTATCACTTACTTCAAGAAATAGTTTTGCCTTCCAAAGTAAACTTTATCCTCCGAATTTATCTCTTCATAATCTGTTCCTCTTATTAGTCGCCACTGAACATCAGCTTCAGCATCGTTGGGTAGGTTTCTCTCCTCAGGGTTCCTTTTCAATATACTCATTAATGACTCAGGAATAATGTTTGGTCCATTATTAACCAAGTCTTGTAAAGCAGCATGAACTGTCTCACAATCTCTGCAACAAAACCACTTGCAATCCCAGACTTCCTGTACCAAAGGATGTGCCAACAATAGGAACATGTAATATATCAACCATTGTTTGTGATTTTTATGTGTGAATAGAATTCACCAAAAAACCAAGTGGGGTCTGCTTGTAACCTTTACGTCACAGGATCCAGGATCCTCTAAACAACTCAAATGATACAGCCTGTCACACTAAAAGGAAGAGAATTATGTCCATTTCAAAGAACTGCAATGATCTCGATAAGTAAAATCAGGAAAAAAAAGGCAAAACAAAAAGAAAAGAAAACAACAGCAAAATATATGACATACTTGACCACAGAAACACATGAGTTTGCATCGAAGTCCGGAGTGGTGAAAGAGTCATTCCTGTATATTATATGCAACAAAAGGAAATCTATTAACATACAAACATGTATGGCAATTTGACATGAATGAATTACTAGAAACACTTAAATTAATAATAGAAAACTCTGCCAAGTTGATGGACTAGACATGTCTAAAAGCCTACTTGCAAAGAACACAATATTCAAGGTCATCTGCTCGATGCTTTAATATACGTCTCAAGCGAAGGTCAACTGGTCTCACATCACTTGAGCATCCTTTACTGGGAGCTAATTTAGACTTGACATTATCTGTGCAACAGGGGCAATCCCATTCGCCATCAGGTTCACATTGTAACTTCAAGCAAACTGCAATATTTCATAGGAAGACGAGTCACAGAGACATGCAATAATACAAAGAGGTGTCTATCATATGTTAGAGAGTTATTTGGACCATATTTAACACTTGCTATGTAATATCATGCAAATTATGCCATGATGAGCAAGGATTTTCACATTCCATGCAAATATCAAGTGCCCATCATATAATATTTTATTATATAATACTGTCTTAGTAAACAGCATTTATCAACACAACTGATACAGAATCTGGTACGTGATATACTCGTATTGTTCATATCTGCTTCTTTGAGCAGGGTGTATTGGCATTTTAGGAAATGCCGGGCTATACCAGCAGATTACCATCTGCCCTGCCCAGAGCAAGTTGAGCATGACCAGTACCTACGGGAGGAACTACATTTTGTTGTATAAACATTTGGCAACAAAATCATGAACAAAATAACAACTGTTGGAGTGGACTTACCTTATTGGCAAGACCACATGAAATGCGTAAATACTGCATGCATGGCTGCATGTAAGGAATCCATGTGCTATAATTTACAGTACGAAAGTAGACTACACTATGGATCATATGACTTTACCGTCAGAAATTAATGGAAACCATAGCTACAAACTGCTGGTTCATAAAGAAGCAAAGCAACACAGCATAAGGATTTGGACTTGGAGCAACCAGAACTAGCAAAAGAGAAACCAAGATGCATACACCAAAAGAATACATAAAGAAGATGATTGAGGACCAAAGATTATAAATGAGGAATCAAAAGCATGATGAAGTGTTAGTCAAGCTAATGTGCAAAACCACACAGATACTGGTCACAACACGGCTTAAAATAATTCTGAGCTGGTACTAATGAAGCTAAAAGAGCTTTTGTCATATCAATAAATACGATGCGGTCCACCTTCTAGATGAAGCCACAAGCAACAGCATAGATGATCAAGTGAAGATATTGAATAATGGCATCAGCAATCAAGAGAACCATGCTCCTGGGGCATGCTGGTGCTGAGGTGGATAAATCAATAAAGCCAAC
>KE504637.1:1446269-1458810 GCA_000441515.1 Elaeis oleifera | reverse complement strand
CCACCAACTACAATACAAAAAAAAAAGAAAGAAAACCTGGCTGATAAAGTCAACTGACAATAATGAAGTAATAATCGAAAATGACAAACATTGGCAAGAATCTGCAGCCACAGAATGCTAATGGGAGTTGAGCTACCAATTACATGGAAGGAGTTAAGAATCTTGTAGTCATTTCCAGAACTCACTTGGTTACTCAGGAGATCACCAACCTAGGACAGGCTAATATGCATGACAATGGAAGTTGTGAACCTTGAAGAAACAAATAACTTAACGAAAAAAGATAGATGCCAATAGAGTAGATGGCTTAATGCCCAGTGACTAGAGAAAGTATGAAGAGCGAAGAGTGTTAAGAGGCTCTGTGAAAGGAGTAATGTGTCAAATATATAACTAAAACATTCATCAAATAGGAGATCATGAGCATACCAAGAATGCTAAAAGAATCACAACAAGAAGAACAATGGAAGGTTAGCAATGTAGGAATGTGCAAAGATCCTCAATGATATTCAAGATCACGAAGTATATAAGTAGTTGCAAGAAAGAATCAAACAGGTCTGAAAAGTGTGATAACAAGATAAACAAGATGACTGATACAAATCTAGTTTGTCATCTTGATGAAGTTGAAAAATAGACAAACCACGGTTGCAAATATTATCATAATCCTTTAGTTTACTGGTGTCTAATGCCTTAATCTGTTATTCATATTTCATCCACTTCATGTGACTTGGCTAACATGGTTGAACAATGTAACATGACTTTGTATGAGGTGGACTAGGCTCCAGCTGACCTGATCTGAAGCCAAATGTGGTTAGCTGAAATTAGAAGACAGCAGTTCAGAAACAAAGATCTGAGCCATTAAATGTCATATAACCTATAAACTGCCAATAACTAAAATCATGTATTCTAGGACCCTTCCTATGCATCAAGTTGTCACAATTGGGTAATGTATCATACTATTTAAACTCTGTTTGTGACCACTTAATGCATGGACAGGGGTTCTCCCGAAATGCATGATTGGTCTGTAGGCAGTTTAGAGAGAGTATATCACATTCATTAAGTTTTTGGTAGGAGTCTTTGCCAGATTACCTAACCAAGAAATAACCAGCCATCTTCTTGGTTATATATTTATGATTCTTTATGTTGCCAATGTCTTGGCAATGTTTTGAATTCTTCTCTTTTAAATGCAATGAAGTTATTATCTGCTCAAAACCTTAGTTTTAACACCATGACGGTATTTGCGGTCAATGATTCATTAAAGACTCCTTCTCAACAACCATTTCCTGAAAGTATTCACGAACTGCACCCAATAAATTCAAATTCCATAAGTAAAACAGCCAGAGGCCATCTAAAACTATCATTGCCTTATTGACGACTTATGCATCTCACTTGGCACACAAAATATCGACAAAACTCATCTCATCAACAAGGTTTTTACTATACTTTGACGTCGGTTGCTCTCAAATACCAGGTTTCAAAATGGTGCTTAGTCACTTCCTGCTATCCATCTCAGAAATTCTCATTTCTACAATGCTCATATGCGGACTATTTTGACATGCTGATCATTGCAGCATTCTGGCCTTACTGTTGTCCAATAAATTCTTCCATGAGTCTTGCGACCATGCATAATTCACACAGCTGCTTTGGAGCAACCTTTCATTTTATCCACCATTCTCCATTTTTATTCTATACTAATCTCCCTTGCAACATAATCCAGCACATTCTTACCTTCCAAAAAAGGAAGAAGTCTAACATTCTCTGCATGATTGTATGCATTTCTGCGCATGTATGATTGTAGGTTATGAAATAAACTTAAAGTAAAAATTAATCATGGGCAGCAATTTCGTAAGTATGGCATATATTTCAACCAGTAACATATCGTACATATTAAGTGCAAGTTCTAATAGTTCTTTAAGTTTTTCAGAGGAAAAAAAAAAAAGAATACCTGCATGAAAGGCCATGGAGCATGTGTGACAAGAAATTAGTACTCCTCCATCTCCACAAATTGTGCACTCACAGCATTTGCAGTTGAGTTTTGATCATTTATCAGAGATATTGATACTTCATGAAGTGACAAGCCATCAGAAGTATATATGTGATGATAGCTGCAAGTATAGAATATTTCCATTTAATTGAAAGTTTCAAACTTGATGTATCTAATCAACTCTAGAAGGAAAGACATCTAAAATTTACTCACGGCTGGCGCCGCACTGCCAATCCAGCATGAGCTTCAAATTGCGAAGGGCTAACCTGATTATAAGAGAAAAAAATTAAGATAGTGGTTTCTCCAAAAGCATACTGACCAAAATTCACACGAGGTCAAGGGAGATACGTTAGTGTCACAGCAACTACACATTATACCATTTCCAGATTTGTAACCTATAAGCACATCCTGTAGAAGGCACAAAAGAAATTCAGCCATAGGGAGATGGTGTATCTCCTAAGAAAGATAACATCTTGAAAATATTATAAATATTCAGAAACCTTTCCCTTCACACGGTATGCTAATTTAGATCCCTCTGGTAGACCATGTTCCTTAAAATCATTCGATGCAAATCCAAATCCCTGAACAGAGAAAAGCAGCTCAAAACATGAACAGACACAACAGGATGGTGTTAATCGAGCACCTTTTTTTTATCAGTGTGTGTATAACCTTTCTTAGGACCACCTTGAGCAGTAGCCTTCTGTTGCAAGGTATTGGCAGGAGATTTTGGCAAACCCAACCTAGGATTAATATAAATAGAAGGCAACTCATTAGAGAGGAGAAAATAGTGCATTCAAAAGAGATCATCAATTGCATGCAGACTAAGAATATCATTGGTGGAAATTAAATAGTTAGTATGTTTGAAACTTGAAACTATGATGTCAAACGTGAAAAATATAAGGGGGTAATGAATTGAGAGATACCTACCTTTTAGCTGTTCTGCTTTCCAATCCTGATTTACTTTCCATCATGGAACACTTATGTAGACCATGTCTTGAGATATTCAAAGCTGGATTGCTATTACCTTCAGCATCTGGTGTTGCGGTGGTGAATTCAACATTGATACTGGAAGCTGGATCAACAGTGCCTTCTGTGTCTGGCCCTGAGGAGCTAAACATCTTCCTAACACTTGAATCTGGATTGCTACTGCCTTCTGCAGCTGGACATGGCAAGCTATCCTCCATGGTGACACTTAAACCTGGACTAATGATGCATTCTGTAGCTGGCCCTGCAGAGCTGAACTCTGTAGCGACACTTGGAGCTGGACCAGTAATGCTTTCTGTAGGTAGCCTCGCAGAGCTAAATAATGTTTTTAAGGAAAATGTCTAACGTCTGGTGAGTGTCTTCATCATTTTAGAATCAGGGGAACAAAAACTCTTTGAACATCAAATACAACACCTAATTATCTTGTTTTGCATGTTCTACGTCACAATTTATAAAGAGTTATACCTCATTAAATTCTGATGATTTTCAGGCAATGAAATTGATTCAAAGTCATTTCATTTGAATTCATGGTTTTGAAAGTTCCACAAAATTAAGATTGCACTGAAGGAACAATGGCCAACAGGAATAAGTTGTACTCATGCTCAATAATAAAATATCATTTAATCTTCTTTTCTATACCCCTTCTGTCATCCTTAGTGGTGAAAATTGGTTACTGATCACAAAATCCAAGATCTCATGACAATTGCAAGAACTCAAAACTAATTAACCTACAACTTGATTTTTTTTAAAAAAAAGGAACCTTGGGAGATTTATTATTCCTCTCACTTATTGACAGTCCACTCTTCTGTTGTCTGAATGGCCGAATTTGAACAATTATTTGGGCACTGGTCATGCAGCCACAGATTATAACAGGTTAACAAGGTCTTAATGGTAACCTGTTATTGCAGGTAAGAGACTGGATCGCAACGAAGTGAGAGTGGCATTACAAATTACATTAGTTATGATCTGAATTTCATATCACATTGTTTTAAAAGCTAACATCATTCACCAGAAGAGCATAGAGAAAGCTAGCATCTTAAACTCGTTTATCTGCACAAATTCACTATCAGATTGTCTTTCTTTTTCTGTCAAAGAAAATTCAACATATAACAGTTGGTTTCAATTAGTCTCAGGAATCACTCCTGGGATAGAAATATATCACTAAGACCCGAGTAGAAGAATGGCATGTTCTGTATCATGATATACTTGCATTTCTCTGCCTTTAGGGCCTGTTTGGATGTTAGAAGATCTTATCAGTGCTATAAGATCTTCCTGGCATGGTTCTCAGCGTTGTTGTGAGATATGGTGGAAGAAGGGCATTAGACAAAGATGGAGAAGCCAGCGCAATAGCTAATCCTTATAGAATAGGAATAAGATAAATCACCTCCACAATTGAGGTAGTTCTCTGTTTAAGTTAGATTGGTTCTCGCTGGAGTGGCCCCAGTCCCTTGGAACCAAACTCTTCCATCATCAGTTAAACATGAAGCTCTGTCAGGAAGATTTTATCACACTTACAAGATCTTCCAGCATCCAAACAGGCCCCTAATTAGACATGAATCATGAAAGGACTCTTGTGCTTTCCTTCTTAAGGTATTTTCATACCTATAACCGTGAATCATTCAATGGCCAGCCCTCATGCTAGCAGAATATTATCATGTAAAGCAGGATCCTTCAGTTGATGCCAGATGATCTGCATACATATATAATGCTTGAATGTAACTAAAATTCTATTTTCCAGTAGGGTCTGATGCTTCTGGAGTAGGTTCTTTAGATTGAGGATTCACACTGTTGATCACAATCTACAACATCTTGTTTAAAGTCTCATCCTGCTTTATTGGAAGAAATTACTGAACTCTCTCAGGAAGTTATGTTTGAATAAATTATCTATTTTTTAGCTTTATCTTGGTTTCGACATGAAGGACATCTTCTTGAATTGCAGGTTTCTAAGATCATCACTGGACAAAACGTGATCTCTCTGTGGCTTAAGCATGGGTTTATTTATGTTCAGATAATAAATACCAAACTATAGAAAATCTATGTACGACCAAAAATGCTTCTTCTCTGCAGTTCTTGGTTTAATCTGACTTCGTAGAACATTTATACACGGAAATAATATTCCTAGGCTTAAATCTAGTAGTAATACTAATTATACTTAAAAAAGAACAATCAACTATATTATTCAGTGTGAAAAGAAGATGCCCAAGATTCAAATGAATTTAAGCGTGCTTCTTAACATTATCTGCATTGCAAACACAGCTGCTTTTCTTTCAACTATAGAATTTCTTAAAAGGCAAACTGACCTTCTATTTGAACAAGGCTCACCATGAGGCTCTGGCTGACTCTGTTGGATCTTCTCACCATTTGTGCTTGTCTTTGGAAGATCATGGTTATTTAAATGATTCTAGGTGGGAAAAGAAAAGCCTACATCAGCCCAGGAAATCAACTAGAAAATTCAAAATTATTCAAGAATCCAAGGTGCAGAAAATGAAAAAGTATTTCACCTTTCCAATCCCCATAGCCTTCCATGTTAGCTGCACAGCCAATCTTTTCTTCAATCACTTCACCTAATGAGCGGAGATGTATATTCTTCAACTCTTTCACCAGGTTATAAAGACTTATCCCACTCTCAAGGAATATATGATTGTTTTGGTTGCTTGTAGTCACCTTCGCATGTCTCTCAAATTCATAAGCAGAAACCACCTAAATCATCATAAATTCAGCACACAAAATATTTCAAACATTAAGAGAACAGCAAAACTCCGGCAGAAGAAATAGCATTCAAGAAAATGGATGCATTATGCTATATAAAGGAACAAGGTAACAGATAAATATTGTTTAGCCATTGCCGAATAAGTTCAAGAAATGACATACAAAATATTTCTAGGAGTGAGAGACTTTAGCAGAAACCACCTATGTCACCACAAATTCGGCACATAAAATATTTCACAGCTAAAGAAGTACTGCAAAATTCGCGTAGTGATGTAGAAGAAATAGCATTCAAGAAAAGGGATGCGGGATATTGTTTGCCCATCGCCGAATAAGTTCAAGAAATGGAATACAAAAGATTGCTGAGAGTGACTTACTTTTGAATAGTTACAAGATGAGCAGCCACACCGATAACCAGGATCTTTAACAAATCCATGCACCTCTACCTGACAAGCAACCCAACATGCAGGTAAAACAATGGGAAAATGATGCATAAGAAACAAACCAATAAAGATTCAATCAACTATACCTTGTCCTTCTTATACTTCACTGGTAGTCCTTCTAGCAGTCTTGTGGACAGCAAGCCTTTGACATCAGTAAGGAGGCTATTTGGAGTATACTTTGGAACCTTTGGTTCCCTCTTATTAGGAGTGCA
Organism: Elaeis oleifera; assembly: GCA_000441515.1. NCBI lineage: Eukaryota > Viridiplantae > Streptophyta > Magnoliopsida > Arecales > Arecaceae > Elaeis > Elaeis oleifera. The sequence goes on along the minus strand of KE504637.1, from coordinate 1,452,487 downwards.
AGGCAGGAAACCTTCACTCCTTGACCTGCCCTTGTTCTCTCCTTCGTTTCAGGGGTCTGCATTATAGAGCCTGTGATCTTAGAATTGGTCTTAAGCTCGTCACTTATTTCGGGTTCTTTTAACTCAGGGAAAAAGGTGGTTCAGCGGCATCACCGGGGACTGAGAACTGGGTTGAAATAGTTCCAGCGCAGCCACAGATATCCAACAATTCTACACCTCGTTTCTTGTTGGGAGCGGGGTCGCCCAGATCATGGCCACCGCAGAGCCAATGGTGAGGCCTCTTTGATTCTGTTCTTGAAGCATTACTGATAGTAGGGAGGTCGTCAGTCGTCGCCTCTGCTGCACCGATGGAGGCTTTCGGCTTCTGCTGCCCCTCCTGAAAACTATCAAGAACAGAGATGGAAACCAAGTATCCCTAAGAAATCATTTATAGCAGAATGCCATGGCGGGGAGAATTAAAAACTGAGCTAAAAAGGAAACGAAATGAAATCGAATCAATAAACCATTCGAGAAATAAAATCGAATCAATAAACCATTCGAGAAATAAAATCGAATCAAGAAACCATTCGAGAAATGAAGTCGAATCAAGGAACCATTCAATAAATGAAATCGAATCGAGAAACCATGTATGGTTTAAAGAAGAAATCATTCCAAAGCAGGGATGAAAAAAAAAAATCCGATTGGAGCCGTCGAGCTGGAAGCAATTGAATTGGAAAGATTTCGGAATGAAAACAACCTCGGGTTTCGATTGTCCGAGATGAAACGAATGGACAGTCAAATCACAGAGCGTAAGGAGCGGGTATGATTTTATAGGGAGGGAGAGCGAGGGAGGGAGGGAGGGGAGTCGGTGACGGGCAACGGCTAGAACGATCGTTCAAATTTATTGGTGGGCCCCCACAGCTTCAATGTGAAGCTGGACTCCCCTTTTGGATTGGGCCGGCAGGAGACGACGGCCTTAAACGTTACTTAGGTCAGGGTTAAGTAATTGTGTCCCAGTTCCTTCTATGTTAATGTATCCTATTAATTGTGTTATGCCCCCATATATGACATGTTTCTGTAAGGTCTGTATTCTGAGAAATATTTTCTTAATTTGAAACATTCCATATGGTTTTCGCTTTCAGAATGTCACAATAGTTTTATTTTAATTATTTAGAGTAAATTTTTTTGTACTAAATCAAGCTGAAAATTGTTTGCCATTAATCTGGGAGCAAGGGGTAAATCTCAACGATTTGCATGAAACTTGGTTGACATAATGATTGCTATAATAGCTAAACAACATTGAATGCAAGCATAGTGCTTATTCACTACTGCGATGTTCTTTATGCACGAATTACTAACCTCTTTAATCCTAAGAAATACTAACCTCATGGAAGAAAGAAGTTGGCTCTGATGCTGGGTCTCCTTATTTGTACTATTATTGATTTCAATCCGCTCCGCATTGTGGCTTGCTGTTTGAAATGATATTTGAGGAGACTCTTGACTTTTGTCATGGCTAATGGCTTCACTTTTCCTCCAAGCCTCGTAACGTTTTGAATCAATGGAACATCCGGTCACCCTCTTTATCTCTTCATGCAGGGACTCGAGAGGTATTTTCGTCGTCAGGTACTTGACTACTTCATGAAGAGTTTTATCATTATCCAAAATATGTGATTGTTGGGATGACTTGAGGTGACCTTTGCATGCCTCTCAAACTCGTATGCCGATAAGACCTGGAAATTGTTGTGACAATAAAATCACATTCAGAATCAATTCAGATATTTCTCAGTATGAATTATTTCTTGAACACTTGGAGGACAAAAAAAAAAAAAAAGAAGAAGAAAAAGCTAGACTATGGAAATCCGTTATGGTACAACATCTATATTAGAGAAAATCTTGATATTGATAGATCTTAATACATCCCTGTCAAATATTGTTTGGCTGTTTAGATTTAAACAGAAAGAGAGAGCATGGAAATTTAGTAAAGATCCATGCTACAAGAATTTCCTATGAATAAGTTGAGAGATGTTTATATTTTTATATTCAATCAAAAAGCAGAGAGATGTTCTTTATATATTTCGGAAAAAAAAAACCAATTTGTATGACATGTTTTTTGAAAATAAAATAATGAAATCATAATCCTGCGTCTCGTTTGCAGCATGATGAACAAGAAATCAATTTTCACTCACTTGATCATAGTTGCACGATGAACAGCCGCATTGATACCCATCGCCTTTAATAAACCCATGAAGCTCTATCTGCCATGCAGATGAAACATCCATTAATAGCCAAGATAACAGAACAAAGAAAGGAATATAGTAATCTTTACTTGGTGCTTCTTAAATTTGTAAATAACGGGGACGCCTTCAAGCAAGCCGGTGGCGAGGAAATCCCTCACGTTGGAGAAGAGGCCGCTGCTGCTCGGAGCCGCCTCCTTTGCATTGTAAGTGCTGGAACGGAATTCTCTCGTACTACTTGGTGGTGCACAGAAACTAACCTTTTTGTCATCTAAAATATTGAGAGCAAAGACGGAGAAACGAATTATTTTCAAGGGTTTGCCTTCGGAACTAATGGCGACGGAAGACAATAAGAGTTCAGGTGTTGTTGTTCATAGTCCAAGGTTATCAAAGATCAAGTGTTGTTGTTTCTAGGGTTTTTATCTTTGTGGGAAGACGTTTCCCTCGGAGTCTATCTCAAGTTTGTTGCTCGGTCATCGCGGTGGTATATATGAGAAAGTTTTCATTTTTTTTCTTTTTGGTAGGAAGAAAGTTTCTTTAACGGCTCCACCTCTTATTCTGGGAACGCGGCGCGATTCATTTGCGAGGCGATGGCAACCGTCGTAATTAACACAACAAAGCAGGCATTTAAGCAATACATCTTTAAAAGCAACGCCGCTATCCACGGGTTGTAGTTCACGGGAGACGTGGCGAATTGTGACTGGAAGGACGCGGCTTTTGTAAGCGGACCGCGCATGATTGCCGTCACGCTATAAATGTGATATTCACGACGCCAACCGACCGTCGGCCCTTGTATCTCATCCACGTTGCATCGCGGACGCCCGCCCTGAGCCCCTGATCTCGGAGCCTATTCTCGTCTCCGGGTGCCCTAGATTCTCTCGAGATATCCGTTCCCTCTACAGCACGACCCTCCCTCTCCTCGCTCCGATCGTCCCCAACGAAATGGTATTTTGCTGTTTCTGCCCTCGTCTTTCATCTCTCTCCGATCGCCGTTTTAGATATATTTTTGATAGAATTTTTAGTGTTTGACGAGCGATCTGTGATCGATCGTGTGAAATTGGACGATTTGCTATGAATTTCGTGCATTTTCTTTAGTTGCCTCTGGCGGATCCGATTTGCGTGTGTTAGGGTTTTGGCTGGATCTGATCTGATTATTTTTCGACTGAAGCGTTGAAATTATTTAAATGTCTGATTAATGTTGATTCTTGCATGGATCGTTCTTTCTTATAAAGGGTTTGTCCCATTTTGGTAGATCTTTTCAGTATGTGATGAGAGTGAGGGATTTTGTGGATTCTCTGGTGTTACGGACGTATTTATTAAGATCTTTTGTAATTCTTTTGCTCGGAGGGAAAAGAAGTTAAGCCTTGGATCGATTTTGAATTACGATGCAATTTCGATATCTACTTCCACATATGTAAGTCTAGAGTTGCTTGGAGATTGTCCTGGGCATTACTTGTCGCCTAATGTCTACATCCTTGTTTGTTTCTTTGAAAAAAGAACCAGTTCTTTGAACTTCTTTAATCTTCTTAAACGTTAATGGATGAGTCCTATATTGATTTTTTTTCTTTTCCCATTCGTTTTGTATAACCCTATTATATGTGGGATTATAGTGCTCAAGTTCCTGTTTGTGCCAATCTTTTCGGAGATACAGTGCATATATATTCGTGCACTGTCTCCTGTTGATGCCTTTATTTTGAAATGTAATGGAGTCAGATGGTTATGTGCCATTGCCAGCAGCTTTATCAAAAAGAAGAGTACTTACAAAGTTGGTTACATACATCAGTGGAAGTTTAGAAGGTACAATGAGGTTTCATTAAACAGAAAATAGAAGAGTAAAATCCAATGCAGGAGTTGAGAAGGCGAGAAATCAGAATGAAACAGAAGAGCCATCAGGCTCTTCCCAATAATGTGATGACATGTTTCTATTCCTCTTAAATTGTAGGCCAACGCAGCGTCAGGGATGGCTGTGAATGATGATTGCAAGCTGAAGTTTTGGAATTGAAGGCAAAGAGAACTTACCGTTTCATAATTTCAAGATTGATGAAAAGCTGAAGCAGGTCATTGTGGAGAAGGTTGGTGAGCCCACTTTGAGTTATGAGGATTTCACTGCCAACCTTCCAGCGGATGAATGCAGATATGCAATTTATGACTTTGATTTTGTGACTGAAGAGAACTGCCAGAAAAGCAAGATCTTCTTTATTGCCTGGTAATTTTACTTTTATATTTTTCAACTAAATATTAATTTTACATCATAAATTGCAGTCATCTTTCTTTTTGCTTTTGTGTGAAGGTCTCCTGACAGCTCAAGAGTGAGAAGCAAGATGCTCTACGCCAGCTCCAAGGATAGATTCAAGAGGGAGCTCGATGGCATCCAGGTGGAACTGCAAGCGACTGATCCTACTGAGATGGGCCTTGATGTCATACGAGGCCGTGCAAATTAAGTATGTATTACTTGGTTGTGCAGTGGAGATATCCCCCCTGCATTCTGGTTGCTTTCTTAATGTGTTTATAGTTCCATGGGATGGTGAATTCGCTCAGTATCATATGTGGTTGTTATTCAGGTTGTTCAAGTACAGTCCTTCTTGCCTTCTTCTTAAACGTCTTTCATTGGGTATATCATATGATTTGTTGTTTTGTGGAACCTGTGACAAGTGTCTACTTGTAGCTTGACATCTACAAGCTAATGATATGTAACAGTTTGTGGGGTTAGCCAGGTAGGCAATGCTTGTAGCTCATTTCTGTAACTTTGTAATGGATACTTGACCCATCTGGTTGTTATTTTGATTTGGGCTACAGGTTTGCTGAGCTTTAGTCCCTAAGTGTTTGCCTTTTTTCCCTGTTCATTGCTCCTATTTCTGTCATTGTTTAACCAATTTATTTCTTGTATCTAGTGGATTGGCTTGCATGTGTTATGGAATTGCAAGATATTATCATTATAGAAGATTTTGTGAAGTTCTCCAACAAGCTTATATGTAACAGGAAGATAGTAATGATCTTTTAGATATTTCTAAGAGAGAATGTTTTGGGTTGTGCAGGACCACTTTCTTTTCAATCTTTTTGGGACTTTCTCCTTGATTACGTCAGTACATGTTCTGAATGTTCAATTTATGTGATGGCGATATAGAAGATGAATTCGCTTAGCAGACAGCTTTTAAGGTTTCTATTTTCTCTCTAATCTGACTGAATTCAGTCAGCATGTGAGATGATTGTGGTAGAGACTAGAGACTGAGATGTTAAGGATGATGGCTTGTCAACTAGGAATCATAAATTAGATAAATCTACATCCAAATCAGCTCAATAGTTGCCTAGTAAGGAGGATATAGTGGAAGTGGTTGGGATTGTATAGCGGGATGTGATGAGAAGGCAATAGTTGATGACATGGTATTCAGTTTGTTGAAGGGTTTGACTTTTTGAAGGAGGATGCTAAAAAAATCTGATTGGGATTCTCAAGGTGTCTCGGCAATGCTAGTTAGGTCTAGGATATTAATCTAGAATAAAAGAAACTTTGCAACAAGTATACATGCATATTTTTTTAACCTTATGGAGGTTTAGTATAACCTTAAGTTTATATAAATGCTGATTGAAGTATGATACAATTTAACCAAACATTGCCTTGCAGTATACAAATTCAGCTAGAAGTTATGATATTATTATCATTGGAATATTATCTAGTAGTAATGTACCTTTAGGGCCCGTTCGTTTGCAGATAAAAGATTTACTTAGGAAACTGTATTTTCTAAATAAATATTTTCAGACAATATTTAGATAAAAAAATAATTTATCTATGTTCTTATATGCATTGGAAAATGATTTGAGAATCTGTTACCCATGTTCTTTTGTATTACTATTTTTCGGGTAAGTTACTATGATTTATCTATATTTTCATAATATCTTTATTATATAAATTTATTATATATTAAATTATATTATATTATTATTATAGTATTATATAAATATATATAATATAATATATTATATATTATTATCTTATAATATATTAATATA
>KE504637.1:1420434-1433664 GCA_000441515.1 Elaeis oleifera | reverse complement strand
ATATATATATATGTGTGTGTGTGTGTGCGCGCGCGCGCGCGGGCGCGCGTGCGTGTGTATATATGTGCGAGCGCGTATGCATATATATATATATATATATAATTTAGTATAAACATATAAAGAGAGTAATTATTAATATATAAATTAATTATTTATTTTTTTTTAAATATTTTATATCTATGTCTATTAAAAAAATAAATATTTTAAAAATGAGTTAGAAAGAAAGATTAATCCATCAAAGATCTCTTGTTTTATGAGAAATTTATTTCTATTAATAAAGTATTCCAAATGTTGTCCAGATAAAATACCATGCGTGGTGAGTTAGAGTCACAATAAATAATTATATTATTTTTATGATTGGGCGGGTTAAGTTTCCATTCAAATGTAGCGAGGAATTATAAAATATTAGCATATCATTTGGTGAGATAAAAAAAATAATAAAGGTTGGATTCAAAATATCTGATCATGATTAGCTGGAAACTATATTTTTATTCAAAATTTTTAATCAAACAAAATATTTAAAAATTTTAAACACTGAATGATATAATGATATTTTATCGAATAATTCAAAATCGGTGGTAGAATATTCTCAGAATAGCATCGAAATTTAGGTACCTTGGCCACCATGGCATGCATGCATAAACAGTGGCTAGCCGTGTCCCCATTGGCCCGTTCCACCGTTCTATAACGCAGTCAGCCACCACTTCTGCTGCGCACGTCGGGCTTCCAACCAGGACCTCCGTCTCGTAACCACCTCATCGATCCGAATCCAATAGAGCAGTCCAATCACAACGAAACGCGTGTCCAGAATATATTTTGCAGGCCGTTACAAGCCGTCGATTTCTGGGAAGGAGTAAAGGATAAGATCACGCCCAGCTCATCGATCCGTGCCCTTACTCCTTAGCCAATCAGAACCGACCGCGTCTATCCATAAATGAGGAACCGACCTTCCGTCTTCTCTCCATCCGATAACCGGTTCCCCGTTCCTTCCGTGAAGGTCAATCTCCTCGCCTGTCCTCTCTCGCGCACAAACCCTCCCGTCGACCTTGATTCCGATGGCGCCCAAGGCTGAGAAGAAGCCCGCAGAGAAGAAGCCGGCCTCCGATAAGCCGGGGAGGAGAAGGAGAAGAAGTCGGTCGCCGAGAAGGCCCCGCCGAGAAGAAGCCCAAGGCCGAGAAGCGGCTGCCGTCCAAGGAGGGGCCGCCGGCGACAAGAAGAAGAGGAAAAGGCGAAGAAGAGCGGCGAGACATATAAGATCTACATCTTTAAGGTCCTGAAGCAGGTCCACCCGGACATCGGGATCTCGAGCAAGGCCATGGGCATCATGAACTCTTTCATCAACGACATCTTCGAGAAGCTCGCCCAGGAGGCGTCCAGGCTTGCCCGCTACAACAAGAAGCCTACCATTACCTCCCGGGAAATTCAGACCTCTGTCCGCCTGGTCCTCCCCGGTGAGCTTGCGAAGCACGCCGTCTCGGAGGGCACCAAGGCCGTCACCAAGTTCACCAGTTCTTGAATGATCATGGATTTGGTTGTGGTGTTGTCTGAAGCTGATCTGAAATTAGGGTTGTGTTTGGACGCTTGTTTGCTGTTTCTCTTTATCTCTTTCTCGTTATCTTTATTTTGATATTTTGTTGGAAGTTGGATAGTCTGATGTAAATACCCATCTCTGATTCGGAAATCTAAAGATTAGATCTTCTTTGATATTCCCTGTTGAATGTCTGATTTATTGTTAATTTATGTGTCTTGATACCTTTACGCATACCGAATGAATTTTGTCCAAGGACAGGAGAGTATGACCTGTCTCTCTCTCTCTCTCACTCAACGTAAATTCGTTAATTACCTCATTTTACTGTCCGATCTGATGTTGTTTCTAGAGTTTGGGAACTTCTCTTCCTGTTATAGGTGGAAGCTCAGTTTGAAGTGGTGCTGATAAGTTCTGCTGGTTCCAATTCTTGATTGCTTGTCCATTATTCTGTCTCCCTGGATGGGTTCTTGAATGGTGGAAGAACTGGAATCAGTAAGGGTCTTTGTTCTTGATGCTTTTGTTTATTTGATCCAACTGATATTAATTTTGATATGCACCAACGTTTCTTATATTTTTAGACAGAATGCCTGTGTAGATAGAAAGTTGAGATGATTTATTGGGTATATGAACAATAGTCCTTGTGGGAGCTGACATTTTCTCTCTTAATGTGCCAGATCTTTAAATTCAATGTGATGACAATGCTCCTCTGTTACTAGAGTCTGATATTGGTGCAATATAGACTTAAATGTTATATGAAATTTTCAAGTATGCTGAGACTAATTTAATATCGGTAGCCTCTACCTTTGTTAGTACATCTATGAAGCTATAATGTGTATTATGTTGGCAGTTGGTTTGAACCGAGAAAAATGATGGTCTTATCGTCAGTTTTGCATAAAAGTATGCAAGTGATATAGTGAAACCATAAGAAATAGACCAATAAAGAACTTTACCTTCTTAATTCAAGTTTCAGGAAGTCGGTGTGTTGGTACACCATTGCTGTTATATCTTATGCATAAGGTTACAAGTAAGCCCATGAAGTAGGGATTTTTAGGTAATGTGTACTGTCGTGGTAGAAGCTAAGTTTTTCTCATCATAAATTAATTAATCAACTGATGGATGATGTTCAATGGAACATTTATTCTTTAACCAGCTATCCATTATATATTTAAGTGTCGGAAAGTCATGAAGCAGCCTCAATTTGTTTTTATGTTTTGCAAGTTGTTAACTCAATTTTTCTCCTCATTTACCACAATGCTAATGCTTGATTTATGTGGAAATTCTTCCTGATTCTTGCTCTTATTTTCAGGATAATATTCATCTTAATGTATATCCACATCATTCCAATTTGAGGTTGCCTTTCCTTATGGGTACATCATGATGCCAGCTTCTGTTATCTTGGCTTTGCATTTTGTATTTTTTCTGGTTTGGGTAGGTGAGTATGCTTATTAATTCATAATTTTTCTCAATGTATATCAGATACATTTTTTACTCTTTTCTTCTTAAGAGATCGATGGATGTCAATGTCTGATGGGATGTTGGGGAATAATCTGCTTATGGTTGTGTGATAGATAGCCGATAGCTTAAAGGCGAAAGTAATTGGCAACTCCAGACGGTATTTTTTGTTATTGCAGATATTATTGTTAATTTTTTTTTCACCTAAGGATTTACTTGTCGAAATATCTTCACATTTAAATATTCAGCTGTAGATGGATGTGAATAACGTATATTCATCAAGTTGAACCCTGATTTCCAATTTTTGGAATTCCCATGTGGCATGTTTAAGCCCTTTCATAGTATAAACCTTTGAAATAATTCCGTTGTACTATATTCAGATTCCTAAGCCAATCATGAATTACATACAATGACATGCTTTCTGGCTTGCTGCCTATGGATCATAGCACTTTGCAGATGTCTGGCATGCTATGACTGCACTTATAATTTGGTTATGCTTTGCTTCTCTTTTGGGTACCTCCTTCAAGCGGTGATTTGTTTCAGTGGGAGTCAACTTTGATGATTGCTAATAAAAACATGACATAGGATGATTTGTTGGGTTTGTGACGAATATCTGATTGAATACATTTGAGCGAGTTAAGGGTAATTCTTGGGAAGGTGCTTGCTTGTAGAACTTTAAGGATAAAAAAATTTGTGTATGTTGGGTTTCCATCATTGCTCGGATACTTCGTATTGTTTATACTTGGATGTGATTTTAAGGGTATCGAGCTTGCCACCATATAAGAAAAGATTTTTTTTAATTCCTATTTGTTTATTTTATGGGTGTCAGTCGTTTGGGGTTGGTCTATTTTTAATGCAGTTCTGGATTACGTTGGTATGCATATCAAAATATGTTATTTAAATGCGTACTTGTTTCTTAGGGTAAAGTGGCAGGCGTGCTTGTTGATATACAGTGTAGACAGTGTAGATCTAATTTACTTGTCTCACTATTTATGCTGGATATGTGCCATTCTGCAGTGTGTTCGCTTTCTCTAGGTTCCCAGTTTAGTTTCTTGAGTGATCATACCTTTTTGTTAAAACAGAGTGCTTGCTTACAGTTATAACCAGGATCACATACAGTTTTTCAGACTGCCAAGGCTCTAGGACATGCAGAGGGTTCATGTCGGTTCTCCCATCTCTTCTCCACCGCGACAATACACTCCCTTCCTCCATTGTTTTTCTGTTGAGAAAATGGGGATGATGGAAGGTTTAATAGATAGTTTCAATGAAGATTGTCCTGTTACCCTGTTATGACATGACCTTTTCTGGTGGTGGCACCAACGTTATGTTGCACTATATCATTGCTTCATTTCCTAGCTGAATGATCTTACAATGGGAACAATTCACGTAGAGAATTATTTTTTATTCCTTCAATGTGTAGCAGATTTTGATATTCTCTTTTGTGCGAATTTGGTTTGGGGCTGAGCAAATCCTCATGTCAACAGATGATGTGGCATTGTCATTTATATACTCAGGAGCTATTGTAAAAAAAATAGATTTGACTGAAATCATAGTTTCTATAAATTGAAACCCTAGTTATATTTTCAGCGTGCAATGTTTCTGCTTTTGGCGCATCCTTACTAAGTGTCGAAGGGGAAGCTTTGTTTATTTTCAGCATGAAGCGAGGATGTCTTGCTTTGTTCTTTTGGATGCCATATGAATCTCTGCTTTTTATCTGGAACAAATGATACTGTCTTATGCTTGTGACTACTTAGTAACTTCATAGATAATTTCTGATTCAGGAGATGCTTTGACTTTTCAATCTTATCAACTCCATATTAAAGAGTTGCATCTCTGTTTCATCCCCTGACAATTTTTGATTCATGCGAGGGCTATAACATTCGACGTCGATCAGAGAGTGAAGTATCAATATACTTTGGAGAGTCTTGACATTTGAAGAAGGGTTTACCATCAAATTCATCGCAGGAGATTCGAGATCATTACGCATGATGTTTATTCTTGGTCACGTATCGCTGAAAGCTATATTCTTGGTTCGTTCATGCGTCCCTCTACTTCCTTTTTGTTTTTGTAGTTTGAATTCTTTGCTTAGAGAAGAAATGAAAAATTCAATTTTCGTTGATTTATTAGATTATGTTCTGATCTGTTTATATACGTAGACTCCAACATTTCATGTTTTTTAAGTTAGGATTTACCCTAGAAAATTTCCTACATATACAGGAATTGATTGCACTGTTTATAATCTTTTATTCATATGGTTTTTTTTTTTTTGCCCTTTTTATTCAACTGAACCATATGAGGAAACAGTTCCATTTGTACCAATTCATAATTCTCTTTTGAAATATAAAATGAGGCAGCCATCGTATAGCCGCGAAAGCTTTGGCTTTTAAGTTATAGAAACAAAGTTCTTGACTAGCCTTTATATACAAGAGAAGACTTAGTAATCACACAAGAAATTCGTCATAAGATTTCACAACCAATTTTCCTCGATTTTTTTTTGTTTCCTCGATTCTTATGAATGAATTTATGCATTTTAAATTGGTTTAATTTATCTCATTACCCCCGAAAAGGCATCAACAATGAGTTTCACATATATAAACGATGGTGCCTGATTAGTTAATGCCTCAAAGGCAACAGTGAATCATAAATCTAAACCCAATTATAGACACGTGGAATTGCTGCTCAGGTCACCGCAAAACCGGTCATTTCGAAGTATTGCAGATTCTCGTTCCAGGGAATCAGCGGTAGTGTGCGGATGAACTCGGATTTGGGGAACGGATGTGGCAATTTTTCGAGCATAAATGGTTTAGTTCGGCGACGAAACGAATGGTACACCAAAAGTTTGCGCTAACGTGCAAAGCCCCAGGAACTACAACAAATTTTTCAAAGAAGCACCCATCATACAAAGGTAAGGGAGAGAATAATGTCTGTGGTGCTAGATTCTTGTGATCTTGCGGATTCTTGGTTCTGATCTTACTAGGTCTTACTGAGCTGATTTAATCAGCTTTTCACTGAAGTCCCAGACCCTTTTGCCCAAGTTTCTTCTCTGGCCATCATTCCTGGCTTCTCCTCATTGCAATCAAAGAAATACTTCCCCGTCACACCCTTGAGACTCCGATGCAATGCAACATAGCATGTAGTAGCTGCTCCCTGCAAAGATGCACCATTCAGGTTAGCATATATAATGCGGCCATTCACCTTCCTAACGAAATTATAAAAAAAAAAAATACTAAGAATAAATGTTAACAGTAAAATTCTCTATTTGTGGAACTGAGATAAAATTTCAATAACATTTCAAATTCTACATCGCATGTTTGGTCACAGTGGTCTAGATTCGTGAGATATTGTCATCTCTATGATTCTAACCTATTTGTTATCTCCTATGTATTCTTGCTCTCTCCCTCTAATTTGAACGAACGGATGGGAATCCTTTGAAGAATATTTTAATACAGACGAAGGTAATGCGGGGCCACCTCCACTGTTGACGGCACAATGCATGGAAAACTCTTGTAGAGTTATATCAACCTTTGCCGACACGTCATATGCCAAATACTCAGAGCAGATAATGATATAGAACAATGCCTCAATCAAATATAGCTTTTCTGACAAGGGTTGGTTATAAAATTGAAACTTGCATCATATATTTAATTTAATAAGCAAATTCCAATACTCAGAATCTACTTCATCAACAAAATGAAAGTCATAACCAAATTTTGATGAGTAAGTGGCATGGACGTACCATAAGTGATACGATATCTTTAATATGCATGTATGAATACGACATTTACTGTGCTTAATGCTAAATGAGAAGCTTTTCTTAGAGTTGATCTTAAGAACAACTCAAATATTGTATTTTATTTCCAGATATTTATGGATTTGCATGTTCAGCAGCTGCAGTGTTCTCAGTAAGAGATTTGACTTCAAAAGATGAGAAAACCCAAACTTAGCACTCGATAAATCCAACTTCCATCTTGAATAATCTTTGAAAAACAGGTCAAAACAACCAGCTTATGGACAATGTAGATCAAATTTGAACTTATCTACAATTTAAAAATGATGTTATGGAAAAGGAACTTTCTTTTGTCATTAGCCTGGTGAACAATTGGCTGCATACCTGTGGCACATTCTTCCAAAAAATGCCAGTGAATAGTTTCAGAACCCCTGCAAGATAACAACCAGTTCAGGCAAAAAAATAAGGTTATTCATGCTTAAACAAGTTGCTACTTTACGAAGGTTTAAATATGATGAACTAATAAGCATACTCATCAGAAGAAAGAATGCCTCCACAGAGCCGTCACGATCAAACCCGGATGGACAGAATTTACAGTAATATTTGCACCTTCTTCCTGTTAAGCAAGATGTGGAAATTTGTATAGCATCTTCATGGAAGTCTAACAAGATGTATGTTACGGGAGACCTGAGATGCAGATTAAAAGGCAGAATATGCATTCCATATATGAAGGCAACCAGCCAATAAAATACCTATATATGGTGAAATCATGAGCAGATAATGCCTAGAATTTTGCTTGACATGGAGAAAATATAAGTCAAACAGAGCACCCTGGAATGCATAACATGCCTAATCTGCACTAAGTCGCATTCCCTGCATGTAAATACATTACAAGCGTGCTACATTTACAGCCATTGAGAACACAACCGCTCACCAGCCTCTGCATCTCATTACACCTTCTAATTGAGTTGCTCATCTATTGACAAGTCTGTAGTGCAACAACAAGTTCTGAGGCATGGTCGTTCTCTATTAGCACAAATTTCCGAACATGACCTTTCTGTCGCGTGATCGACTTGCTTCAGAGAATCAAACATGCGGAGTAAAATTTGTGTGCGACTCATTTGAACTGGTGTCAGGTCCATTTAAGATTAGCATGCCTAGATGATCATTTCTCTAGTATCGCATATAGAAGCAAATTATAGATATCGAAAACCTTATGTGAGAGAAGAAACTAAATATGGATCATGAAACTTTACTTCTGTAGTACACAACAGAATCTCATGACATGATGGGAAGGCAGTTTATGTCATTTCTTTATCATGCATTTCTTCAGATAAACATGAATACACTGTATTGCAAAAGAGGAAATGCACCGCAAACATTCATTGAAACGTAAAGAAAGAAGAGTATACATTACTGTGATGAGAAGCATTAGTACCTGCAAGCGTCTTGATAGCTCATTAGCGTGCAATATGTTTGCCAATTTTGATTGCCCATATGCTTTTTTATCAGAGTATCTGATAACACAGGGAATAAGCAGCAAATTTAGGTGGATAAACTTTAAACTATTGTTTTCCATCAGATATATGCTAGTTGTCCAAGATACTTATCAATATGATTCCTCACATAGTGCTAAATACATGTAGATTTAGAGGTGCATATACCACAATTAACTGTTTAAGCACTGACATACCCATCTGTGTCACTAAGATTATCGAACCGTATTCCTTCATCATATGAATGAAGGTGCGCAATAGATGACAGGTTTACAATGCGACCCTCAATCCCCATCTTCCTTGCCGTGCTTTTCATCTTCTCAAGAAGGAGGTTGGTCAACAAAAGTGACCTGATGGAATAAATTGACCGATCCAACAAACATTAAGCATTGAAGGAGATATAACTGTAAGTTTGCACATTAGATGATGCAAGGAAAATTTTCAATCTCCACAAAATTGTAAAGATGCATTAAAAAAGATAAGCAGATGACTATTCCTCAAAGTTTAGTTGCTAAGTTTACTGGAAGTAGATATCACGGAACCAGATCTAGGAAATGCATGATTACCAAGATGATTGGTGGCAAATTGCATCTCTATTCCATCCTCTGATAGTTGGTATGGACAGAACATAATACCTGCATTGTTCTGAAATATAGAATAAAGAGACCATCAAATTTAGTTCAATACAGATCCTAAAAAGAGCATCATGAATCTTTAACATTCAGAAACAAATTGTCACATCTAATAATTATGAAATACACAGTTAAATGATCTAATTCAGAGGAAGGAAACACCTTCATATGATAAGAACAATAGGCATTACATTAAGATGTTAAGAGGAAGATCCATAGATATGAATTTATCTGCAAATGATCGCACGGACTTTAATGAGCTAAGATCAAGCTTCAAAGTGTCCACCCTAGCTGCTGGATTACTTTTGAGGATAAACTGCTTCGTATCATTTGCAGCCTCCATGTTCCTTGCAGCAATGATGACATGGGCTCCCCGAAGTGCGAAGACTCTCGCAGTCTCTGCGCCAATCCCACTTGCTCCTCCTGGATCACATAGAAATACACAGATATACAATCTCAGCATAAACGATCATAGAAAACCTGTGATCTAACAGTAAGGCATATGATTACTATATATTAGTATTAACAGGTGTTAAAATATGTTGCCTTGAGACTTGTTCGCTTAAACCATCACCCAGAAATACATTTCCCCATATAAGCACAGGATAGCTGGCACCAAATTGTAGACTGGTGGCATATAGGACAGAGAAGTGTATATTGCTGCCTCCAACAATTAGCACGGTCATGATAAAACTACAATCATTCATCTGACCATTTGCCATAACTTGAGATTTGATGGTCTAGCATTCGAGAAGTTATTCAGAAACTACAAAGTCCTACCAATATCTAATAATTATTCACATCAACAATAAAAAGCAATTATTTGCTGGGCCAAGAAGTGCAACTAACAAACGTAATTCTTAAAATCACTGCAAGAGGCTCCTTGCTCAACCAATTCGATCAACAAGCAAATCTTAAATGTCTGATGGACTTGACCACTCTTTTTGTTAGGGAACACTGCGAATGCAACCGGTGGAGGCCTTAATGATGATAAAGAAAAGTAAAGTGAGAAGTTGGCAGACCACGATTACTGAAATGTCAAACACAGATCAGTGCAAAATATTTCACCATCAGTTAAGTGGTGGCACCAAAGTAAGGGATGAAGTGTGAAGAAACTCGCAGATCCAAAGCAAGCACATCAAATGATTCTAAATCTCAAGGTAGAATCCGGAAACATGGCTCGTTGAAGATATGAAGGTGCCAAAAGAAGTAATGAAATGTTACAGGAAAGAAAGAATAACGACAATAATAATTCCTAAGAAGACATTTCCTGATGAAATTGTAATTCATCCGAGTGCTAGCTAACACCATATACCTTTTTTTATTTGCATGTGCTAAGCGAGATACTCAGAAACAATAAATACCACTGTCATTTTATAATCACTAAAACGAACCAAAAAGAGCAATATTTGGTGGGCAAGCAACCAAAGTAACTGATCAAGCGGCCAAACACATTTCCGCAAGAGGCTCGTTGAGCCAACCAATTCGAGCAATAAGCAGGTCTAAAATGCTTCGTAAACCCTTCCTGTTGGAAATCCAGCGACAACAACCAACGGAGGCCTTCATGATGGTTGGTAAGAATCAGATGAGAAATTCTTTGTACACCGCCTGCGGTGTAGAAAATCGGACGTAGAGCGCACCGTCTCATCCAATTAGATCACGTAGCTATCATTTTTCAATATGCATTTAATGTCCATTTAATGTCCGCAATTTGATTTTTTTCATTTGAAATTTTGAATGACGAAAATGTTCTTTTTCTTTCGAAAAGATTATGACATCCTATGTCAGTATTATGGTATTCTGCATAGGATGTCATAATTTTTTCACAGAATGTCATAAAGAGGGATGGACATTTCGTCATTGAAAATTATTGATGAAAATGCCTTCTTTTTTATGATATCCTGTGAAAAAATTATGACATCCTATATAGAAAGTCATAATTTCAATGTAGGATGTCATAATATCAATATAGGATGTCATAATTTTTTTTGGAAGAAAAAAATATTTTTATAATTAATTTTTTTAAAAAAATTGTAGGTATTAAATACATATTAAAAAATGATGACTATATGGTCTAATAAGATGAGATATTACGTTCTACGTTAGATTTTCTTCACCACGGATGGTGTACAAAGAATTTCTCAAAATGAGACGGCTAAAGTTCCGAATCATATGGCCTCAGGCCGTAAAAGAAGCGAGTCCAAGTTGAGTGACCCAATTGTAGTGCTGAGCTGACGTCGGTTTAAAATTCAGGAGGCATACTTCTTCCCACCTGCCAGACGGTGATGACAAGAAGAAGGAAAGGAGGAAAAAAAAAGAGGACAGCAGAAATCTATTTACATTCATTTTTAATCCACCAACCCGCAAATACTAGGAAGATAAAAGTGAATGAAACTTGACGATCGAAAACAGTACATCATACGTGATGGAGCCCACATAAACCCCGTAAGAGACGTTTTAAAAAGTGGAGTCACCAAAAGCAGCAACGAAGTTCTGGGAAAAGAAAGACAGCAAAATAACAAGAACTATCCCTCCCCGAAGGACAACAAACACAACTATGGAACCTCATCGCTTTGTCAATACTAAAAATTGCCCACACCGCCATTCATTTATACTTTGGTTTTCTTAATGAAAGCGACTGGCTCTCTATAATCTCTCTCTCTTTTTTTTTTTTGGAACGAAATGGAACACCCGGACTAAGAAAGTAGCCTATGGAGCGACCGCCGAACCAAGAAAGAACCCATATGAGGAAACCAGAACTCTCACTATAATCTAATGTGTAAGGGCTCACGCTCTCAAGGAATGTAATAAACGACGAAAGGACAAATTTAAAAGAAGAACACTAAAGGAGACCAAAGGTTCAACCAAGAATTAGATTTTTTTTAAAAAAAAAATTCCAATAATTTCACGAGAGAAAGTTTTCGAAAACAGACAAAAGAGAAGAGCATCTGCAAGAGAAGAGAGAAGAGACCGGTGATGATGGCAGTGAGATTGCTGGCGTCGATCCCCTCGGCAACCTGCTCCGCAGTGGAAGCGGATCCGAACCCGCTGGACCCCGGCCACCCCGTCACAAGCGAGAAGATGCCCATCTCTGAACACCACCAACCAAGGGAGCGTGAGAAAGCCCACTTCCAAGTACGACGGGGATCCTTTTAAGATAAAGAAGGAAAGAAGTTGGGAAGGAGGGAAGTGATCTTTGGGTGGGGGACTGATAACTGTTTGGTTGGAAACAGGAAAGACAGGTGGGGTGGTGGTAGGGCGGGGGGGAGAATTAATGTGCACCGGCGGGGAAGGGAACGTCGGACGAACCATGTGACCATGTGAGCGGGAGCTGCCATATTGTTCCTTTAATACACTCTAGGAGGCCTTGAATCCGGACCATCCGACGCAGTAATTCCACCTCAAAACGGGAAGGACATTACCTTCAGCGTCCTCCTCTTAATGAAGGTCTAGAGAGTGGCTACGGCATTGACTCTCTCCACTGAATGCACACCCGTTTCGTCGGAACAAAAGTCATTCGAGAAGGGAGGAAACGGAACAGGCTTTCTATCTTACTATATATTTTTTAAAAATTATATATCAAAATTTTTTTCTATTAATAGAGTCACAATTCCACTATGAAAAAAAATTCGAAATAAACCGCGCCATAGAGATGGTAATTTTAACCAACTTCGCAAACATTTGATGTGACCCGATTTGAATGAAATTAGTTTTATCTGACCCGATTAGAACTTAGAGTCAGTTTCGATCAGACACCGATAATGATATATCTCACCTCAAATCCAATCCAATATAACTTTAATATATATATATTTTTAAATTATAATTATTTTATAATATTTATATATTTTCAATTTGATCCGATTCGATCTAATCCCTCTTATCTATTCGACCCGACTACATCCAACCTGAGATGGATATAAGTATAGGATTTTTAATTGCGAGATGGATACAGATATTGATTGATCTAAATCCTAACTCGTTGTCATCTCTAACAGCCAGACGATATACACCTAATAAATTAGCCATCTGACAACTTAATATACATTTCTAAACAAATTAATATATAGTTTTCAGAATATTATGTTCATCAAAGTACACTATATAGCTATGTAATATATATTCATCAATTTCTTAATACATACTATAAGTTTTTCATACACATCTGATAGTAATCCAATACATATCTATAAATAAATCAATATATAATTTTAAATATATATTTTATTATTCTATGCTATATGATTAGATGATACACATCAAATAACTTATCATTCAACAAATCTATATATATCTCTAAGTAAATTACAGAATATGATGTTCAGAAAATATCAGTACATAATTTTCTAGTTTGTCTAACATAAAAATTATGTAGATATTATTCTTTAGATTGTG
>KE504637.1:1403332-1419091 GCA_000441515.1 Elaeis oleifera | reverse complement strand
TGAATTCTTAAGTGTAAAGATCCTAAAAAGAGATGGATTTGGAAGGAGAAAAATAACTTGAAAAAAGAAGGAAGATCTTATGGAGGGATGGCTTGATAAAGAACATGACTGAATATTATGCGCTTTTATTGAAACTCACATTTCTGATTCTTCTCATCTTTAAAGGCTTATGGGCCCTCAATGGGACCACTATATAGTTCCTTCAGTTGGTCTTTTAGGTGGTATCGTGATTTTTTAGCATAAATCATTGGATCAAGTTACCTTTTTGTGTACTGATCGTCAAGTTTGTTTTGGGATCATCACTCCGTTGCAAGGTCCCTCTTGGCTTCTTGCTACTGCTTATGCTAGTAATTGTGCCGTTCAGCGGCATAAACTCTAGGATCTTGTTTGCCAAGCCATTCAGTTGTCTTTGCTATTAGTAAGGGATTTTAATGTTATTCTCTCAATAGAGGATAAGCGAGGAAGGCGAAGATTTAAAGTTGATCGTTCTATCATTGAATATAAATCTTTCATTTAAAATACTGGCCTGGTTGATCTTGGCTTTCATGAGCCCAAATATACTTGGTGTAACAATCAAACAGGGTTAGCCAAGGTCTGGAAGAGGTTGGATCGTGCCTTTGCATTTGCTGGTTGGCTCGATCAGTTCTTAAATCTCAAGTCATGCATCTGGCACGTTTTGTTTCGGATCATTGTCCTCTTCTTCTCATTTTTGCCTCAGTCACCAAGAGGCATCGCCCTCCTTTCAGATTTGAAAAATTTTGGTTGATGTGTGACGATCTTAAAGGCACTATAGTCTTTGCTTGGTCTACTAATTTTCATGGCCCTCTCACTGATAAGCTCAATATTTTGCTTGATAATGTTTGTAAGAAAGTCATGCACCAGAAAAAAAAAGTGGATTGGTAACATTTTTCACACTGTCGACAACCTCTATTCTCATCTTCTCTCTCTCCAAGAGAAGAAAGCCCGGTATGATCCTTTGCCTCATGATCAGCTTATCACAAAAATCTTTGCATGCAAGAAGTTTCTTGGAGGCAAAAGTCAAGGTCTCAATGGTTAGCTGAGGGGATGCTAACACCCATTTTTTTATCGATCAACTCTTCTAAGACATCGACATAATAGAATTTTCGATTGCAATTGGACGATGGTATTCTGGTGCATTCCAAAGAAGGCATATGTACTGCCTTTCAGGAGCACTTTTTTTGTCGATGGAACAATATGTGGCAGTCGCCTGATATTGACCTTCCTCAGATGCCTAATAGGCTTTCTAATGAGCAAAATCAAGCTTTAATCTATGATTTTACAGTTGAAGAAATTGAAGAGGCTATTTTTCTTGCACCCTGACAAAGCTTCTCATCCGGATGGATTTCAGTCTTTTTTCTTTCAGGCTTTTTGTGACCTCCTTAAGCCAGATGTAGTTGCTGCTATTAAGTACTTCTTTCAAAAATCTCATATGCCGACTTCTTGGAAATAGACCTATATTGCACTCATTCCTAAAGTACCTAATCCTTCTGTAGCATAGCATTTTAGTCCCATCAGTCTTACTAATACTATCTATAAAATTGCTGCTAAAATTCTAGTTAGGAGAATATCCAAGATTATTTTCTCACTTGTATCTCTTTCACAAGCTGCTTTGTTCTGATCATAATATATTTGATAATATTCTTCTTGGCCAGGAGTTAATACATTCTTTGCATATTGTGCCTCTTACCCGCAATTTAATGTTGATGAAAATTGACATGGAGGAGGCCTTTGACAGATTTCAATAGGATTATTTGCAAAAGCTTCTCATAGCTTTCAACTTTCTTCACAAATTTATTTCTTGGATATTAGCTTGTGTTTCTCATCCTAAGTTTGCACTACCTGTTAATGGCTCACCAATTGATTGATTTTTATAACTTATGGTCTTCGGCAAGGATATCTTCTATCTTTTATTTATTATTTTGGCTCTAAGCTACTTACCACTTATTTCAATGGTGCTATTCAGCTCAATCTACTTAAAGCCTATCAGTCAACACCTTCTGGGCCAGCTATCTCGCATATTTTTTATGCTAATGACTGGCTGCCTTTAATTGCTAGAGCTTAGGTTCGTAATGCTATTCTCATAAAATCTATCTTGGAAGCCTATTGTACTATTACAGGTCAAGCAATTAATTATGCTAAGTCTCAAATTTATTTTAATCCTAAAATTCAGTCCTCTACAAAGCATCAAATCCTGCACATATTGTGTATTCGTCATACTCGTACACTATGGAAGTATCTGAGCATTCCTTTATCAGCTACTCCCTTATCCGACAATGATTTTACCAATCTTATTGCCCAGTTGGAGCAAAAGATTGATGCATGGAAATGGAAACATCTTTCATTTGCTGGTAGAGCCACTCTACTCATTTCGATTTTATCTTCTATTCTACTTTATTCTATGTCTTCAGTTCATGTGCTGCTTTCTATTCTTAATCATCTTGAAAAGAATTTCGTGCTTTCTTGTGGGCCACTCTGCTGATAGGAAAGGCCTTTATTTGCTCTCATGGACCAAGATTTGCAAATCAAAGAAATATAATGGTCTTGGGTTGCACTTTTGAGACTCAAGCAGCAGGCTCTTCTCAGTAAACTGGCTATTAATCTAATGCTTTATCCTACATCTCTATGGGCTCAGCTTGTTATTGCTAAGTATAAATTTAAAGGCACTTGGCTTGCATATAGTAAACCTCGTAAAATTTCTTTCATCTGGAACAAAATTTACACAGCCGGAATATATTTCCAGCATCACTTACTCTGGATGGTGGGTTCAGGCACTTCTATTCATGCTTTTTC
This sequence comes from Elaeis oleifera, assembly GCA_000441515.1. Lineage (NCBI taxonomy): Eukaryota > Viridiplantae > Streptophyta > Magnoliopsida > Arecales > Arecaceae > Elaeis > Elaeis oleifera. The sequence goes on along the minus strand of KE504637.1, from coordinate 1,416,280 downwards.
AGATCCTTGGATCTCTAATGTGCTTTTATCTCAGCTGCCAACTTATATAAATGTTAATAGCAATTTGTCTTCTACTATGGTGGCTAGCTTTATTAGCTGATCGAGAATGGGATGTTCAAGCTCTTGATCTTTGCTTTGGACAAGATCTTATAAATGTTATTCAAAGAATTCTTTACCTCAGCATCCTTGGCCTGATACCCTTTGCTGGGCTACCTCAAACACCAATAAAATCTCGTCTTCAGACCTTATCTTGGTTCTTATGTCTGATAAATCATCTTTCAATCAGCAGTCCTATAGATAGATCTGGCATCTACATGTTCCAATGAGAGTTAAATATTTTATATGAAAACTTATCTGGAATGGTCTCCCATGTAAATTTAATCTTCATCAGAAAGGAATTCTTTCTAATTCCTTACTCTGCTGTGACTTATGCACTAGAATAGTTGAAGACCTGGAGCATGTCTTAGTCACTCGTCACTTTACTCAGCAATGCTGGCATAGTCTCATTATGAGTACACGACTTTTAGTTTGTCCTCATTCTTTGCCAGTCCTGCTACATTTACTTAAATCAGGCTTAGGTAGAGAAGAGGACCAAGCAATGCTGAGTATCATGGCTTGGCTCTTGTGGAACGCTCATAATATTAGAATTTTTTAAAATCATAATACTGCACCTCAGTACTTAATTTGTTAATTTAATTGCTATATGGCTGATCTGGCTGCATCTAATTTAATTTGCATCCAAAGACCTGGGGTACCTCTCATGTGCCACGGCCTATTTCTACAACTCACTCTCTCTCTCTTGGGTGCCTTCTCCCTTTGGACAATTGATGCTTACTTTTGATATCGTTGTCCAACTAAAAGTTGCTAGAATTGCATTTATTAATACAGATGCATACGACCATATTCTTTTGACTCAGGGGTGCAGGATTAATCCCTGTTCTGTTCCCATTGCTGAATTATTAGCTGTTTGGTATGGGCTCACTACGGCTGCTCATATTTTTAACAATCAAATATTATATGTTTCTGAAGATTCTCTTACAGTTATTCATTGATTTTCTGAATAGTTCTTTGATACTGTTGTTAACCTATCTTACTATAAAGATATTATCACTACTTTTAATTTATTTCGGATTACACTTTTAACCACATCTATTGAAAAGTAAAATCAAACAACATATTGGTTGTCTAAACAGACTCTTCTTGATGACCATTCCTTTTCTATGGGGATCTTTTGCCTTCTTTATTTGCTCGGATTATTCAACATGATCAGCTTCAAATTGATGAGCCTAGGGGAGGCATTTAGTACTGTTTCTTTCCGGCTGATGTGTATGCTGATGGGATGATTGGGCTGTTTTTATCTTTCAATCGATATTTTTATTTTTCTACCTATATGCTACAGATGGCAGATTTAACCTCCGATGATGTGTGTGCTGATGGGATTAGTACGGCTATATTTGTTTTCCCTCTATTATGTTGTTGGATTTTGACAGGGGTTATTTTTTCTCCCGTCTGATGTTTTCAATCTAGTTGTTGCTGATGGGAGCTGGTCTACTTCAGCCATTAGATGGTACATATTGGCTGGTTTGTTTTGCTTTCATTACTTTTTGCTCCCAGTTGATGTTCTACCTGATGAGGTCTGTGGTGAATTCTTTGCCTACTCTTACACTATGCCTATTTAAGGCCTTATGAATCTTGATTTACTCCCAGATGATGATTCTCTGATGGAAGCTATGCTTTCGTATTTGCTTCCTCTTACTTTATGTCTCCCCAAGATATCATGTCACTCGTGTTGTTCCCAGACGATGAGTTTGCTGTTTGCATATCTTATCCAAGGCATTATGCTTATTACTCTTACCTCAGATGATGAGCTTTCTGATGGGAACTGTATCTAGATTTATATATTTGTTTGCGGGTCTTCTAAACTTAAAGTTTTCTGTTTGCTGCCTTCTTCATCTTCCAAAGAATGCTCCTCACATTCATCTCAGACCTCAGCACATGGTGTAACCACCTATTTTTTTGATCTATTATTGTGGGATTTTGGGTTGCATATATTGGCCTTTAAATGGTTTTGCTTGGATGTCAGATATGGATTTTCATACCAGCATTTCTGTGCTTAAATTCTACTACAACTGTTGGATTACGTTCTCTCGATGCGCCTACATTAATAAGGTTTCACCACATATTTGGTGCCAAACTTCTGCTTACTCTCAAAATCAGAGTTTACTTATAGTTGCAGTCATGATGAGCAAGTTCCTGAAATGCTTAACAGTTACAGATTTCACACAGTACGGGGCTTCATCTTCTGCGGTTGTTACTCAAACGATTTTCTTAACACAAATTTCACTTTTTGCAGTATCCTTTGGACAGCTTATTTTATATTTGCTCTGCATAGTTATTGTTTGTTTGGCTTATGAATTTTGTAAACAGACTATGCGTAATGTGGTGATTGTAAATAGATTATTTTTTTTCGATGAAGACCTTCTTTCTATCAAAGAAAAAAAAAAAGACCGAAAGATTTAAGCAGAAAGATAAGATACCGTATATAATTTCTTTCTTTCATTTTTTAATAACGACCGCGTTGGTGTTTTTTGGATTGCTTCTTTAAAATCGATACCAATGTGACAACAGTAGGAAGCCATGGTCCTCCACGTTGGGGGACTGATACCGGCGGTGTTGCACATTTATGAGCCACGTTACTCATCCAATTCACCAACAGCGGCCGCGGAAGCCATGCTGCGCAAACTAGTTTCACATCACATGCATCCATCCCGACGCGTATTTAATTCGTGAATCGCTGGATGATTCCCCGCCCGTCTAAAACCCACCGAGTCCGCACCAATCCCTACCGCTAGATACGATTGGTGACCAGCAGCATTGACCTTTAGGATATGCACTGGCATATTGCTCACAGATGCTTCTGATTCAGCATTCGAGATGCTTTGCAGGTTCATGCGTCGCCTAGATGGTGCAGAACTTACATAGGTAAACAAATTGCATGCGAACGTTTTGCATCAAGCCTGTCGATTTTAGTATTTTGCCCGACTTAAAGTCGTCCCCACAGATCCATTCTATGAGATTTGTTTTAGTGCCTCAGATTGAGGCCAATCATCCTCCAACAAATGCCTGGTAAAAACTGGCACTTAAAATCTAGACGTATAGTCTTCGTAAACCAATTTGCCAACCCTCCAAGGGCCTCAAATTAACCGAGTAGGTCCATTGTACTGCTCCAAAGCTGCACTTCTTCAGCCACAGGACCTGTACAGCCTACCACTTAAACCATAAGCTGTTCAGGCAAATTGAGAGTACGAGCTGAAGGGAATTCAATTTCGTTCATATTGGGGTGTTGGCAGGAGCAATTAAGTCTTGGGAAGAGGGTCAGTTGGATACATTGCAGGACGTCTGACTCCTTTGCTTAATTACGCGGGACATTATGACATACGACATTATTGACTTCATTTGTCTCTCTAGCAGTGGCCACAGCAGACATTTATGGTTGCAATAAAAGCAGGATATCTTTATTCAGAGAAAACGAAAGGTCCACTGGGATTTAGATACCGATGTCCTAGCAAAAATCTTGAATAACAGCGTACCGGAATCTCTTATCTTACAAGGCAAGACAAAATTAGTACGATAATAAACTTTATTCCAAATTACAAGGTTGCCGGATAACGTTATGAACCAAATTTGATTCGCAAATTATGACGGATAAGCTTTTGACACAAACGATTACAATGGATCATTCATAAATAAAATCCAAGAGGATAGCTTGAACAAGATATAATTTGGACAAGCGATTCAATCAAAATATCCCGCCACCAACTGGTTGAAGTTAGCCCATACTTCTGCATACTCAAGGGAAAAGGAAATCACTGATGCCGCTTCAAGGAAAAAAAAAATGCACCCGCGTGGCTCCGTTGCTCTGCATGTGTATCCCCACAAACATGTTCGTGCTAGCCACGAATATTTCGATGCCCCTGAGAACAGACATCTATAAGATGCATACTTTTGATTAAAAACGAAATCTGAAACAATGCGTGATTTCAAAATTTTACCTGCAAAGGTGACAGCAATACTTTTGATTGCCAACAGAGGGCCTGTGAATGATGCGACGCTCTTAGTTTTTTAATGTAATGCTCCAACGTATGGGCGTTTTCATCAACTGTCTCATTCGTCATGGTATCTTCAGCCAGTTTCACAGCTGCCAATTGAGTTAATTGAAAGTTCTCTCCTACACATTGTATTTGCTGAGCGATTTCCTCCTTGCCTAGCATCACAAGAGCTTTCAGCAGGGATTTGAGTTCACGTTGAGCACTGGCAGTTAGAGACATGCCCTTCAAATGCTCAACCAGTGCCATCTCCTCTCCAGGGCTGTAAACATTCAGATATTTGGAGTGGATCAGGACACGGAAATGAATTAAAGAAAATAACAACTTAGGTACCATAAGCATCAAGCCTTGCCCAATCTATTTGGATCAGCTTGATTAGTTCTTTGTTGCTTCTATTAAGAAAAATCGAACACTAGATTTGATTGACAAATATAAGGTAAAGAAAAGGATTTTGCATCTTTGAACCTTCCAGCACGAATTTTTCCACCCTTGTGCCTTTGGCGTCTCATGTCTCGTGACTTACTGGCAGTACTAGAGCTGATGGAAGCCGCTGAGTCCTTTGCTGTCCTGTTAACAGTCAAGCAGATGATTTATTTGAGGCACAAGCAAATGCAAAATCAATTTTGGTAAAACTGGATGCAAAATATGCCCAACACAATGAGCAGTTGCTAGAAAATCATGCAAAGAGAAGCCTTAGGAACGGAAGAGGTTTTATTGCCATTAAACAATGTGGATGTGTTACAAAATTCAAAGAAGTAATTTCCAAAGAAACAGCTCATTGTCAATAGGTTCAAGAGGATGGGACGTTACACAGTTTTATAGTACAACTGGTGCACTAGGGCGGTTAGTAGATTAAGCATAAAAGTTTGAAAAGGGTGTTATCATAACCTTAATAGTGAAGCACTCCCTTTCTCCTAAAGATAATGGTGAGACAGCAGAGAACTAAACATTAACATGTGTCCACCAATCAGCAGCAGAAGGCATCAACAAGCTGACTGAAATTTACTTAAGCACAGTTGTAATGCTCTAACAAAATAAGATTTCTAAATAAACTAGACTATTGAGGATAATTTGAAGGTGAAGAAGACTTGCATACGTTCTTGATTCATGTGATACACAATTTCTACAAAATCAGTATAAGCAAAAGTAATATTTTCATGAAGTTGGTAAAATATGCAAGTGAGTAGAGAACATTAAGGGAAACAATACAAAAAATAATGAAATAAAAAAAAAAAAAAGAAGAAGAAAAAAAAAAGAGATTGGAGAGCATACCTTCTGGTGTATGCACTCATGTCACTGAAACTACTGCTGGTTCTGAAACAGTATCATAATCAGCATCATTCACCAATCTGTCCTCAGATTGAATTCTAGCAGCAAGAACTATTCTTCTTTGACGCACAGCTAGGTAGCGGGCTAGGTACTTCGCCACTTTCTCTGTTCCCTCCTTATACTCAGATATCAATGTAGTGGCACATTCCAAAGCTGCATCCTTCACATCTGAGATTAAATCCTCCCTTTCATTCATATAAGCAATTCTAAGAGCCTCATCCCATTCTCGGGCGATTATAAAATAGCTAACCCCTCTAGCAACATCAGCACAATACTCGAGTGCAATTTTAGCAGCCTCAGCTGGATTCCCAAGTGCTTGAAATTCTTCGCAGAGCTCATTTGCTAGATGAAGAATTTCTTCCTTTCCTAGTTTGAGAAGCCCTGCAACTGTAAACAAATCTCTCCAATCACCACAAGCACGATATGCCCTCAAGGCTTTCTGATATGAGGAACAGCATAAATAAGCCACAGCAGCATCTTCAAAGCATTTTCAGCATGAAGATGATCACCCCATGCCTCCTGGACCTGCCTCCTCTTGCTATGATCAGTAAACAATTGAAGGCCAAGTGGAAAAGTTCAGGGTTATTCTTCAAGAGATTCATGCAATCTTCATAATAGGCATCACCTGCTGAAACAATGTGTTTAAGTGCACTGTCGTACCTATGTAGTCTTAGGTCAATTGTATACCTCATAACAGCAGGAGGCAAGTTTTCCAGTCCCTTGAGAAAAGGAAGGAACTCCTTTGGATCTTTTTGAGAGTTTAATGCTACAATGGCAGCAAGGTTCAGATCATACAAGCCTAATGCAGCTTCATAAACTGCTTCTGGATCTGTCAACCATAAGAGATGCTTTAGAGATTCTTCAGCAGAAGGATATGATCTTCGCCGACCATCATCAACCCCAGACAGTTCCAACTGACGGATTACTTTAATTCTGTTAAGTGCTTCCTCTAGCGCAGGAGGCTCACTACGAGCTAAAGTGGTCAATATGCAAAGCTCTCTTGCTGGACTTTCTTGTATCCGTTCCTCAAGGGCTCTCCGAACTGCCAGCAATACAGAAAAAATCTTGCTTTCTGTGCCAAAACCCTGAGAACCTTCTGATTGTCTCGTGGGGTTTTCAGTAAGAGTCGATGGAGAAATATATGGCTTGTACAAAGTATTAATGACATTCTCATTCTTGATTGAACAGACAAAGTCCGTGATGTGGCCAAGATTATTCACTTGACTAACAAACTCTGCAGCTGATTTAAGAAAAGTTTTCCAGCCACAATAGTCAACAATAACATTGAAGTCTATCCTGTGTCGCCTTACCATTAGCATTGCATCTCTAAAACGTCCTTGGACCAAAGCATTAATGATTGAAACAAGAACCAACTTTCTGGGGTAAATGCATTCGAGGTTGCCCCGATTAGTTGCAATATGACTGCTGCTTCATCCCCGTGCATAACACCAAGCAATTTTGCCCCTCTTTCCCATATATTTACATATTCCTTATTTTCCTCCCCTTGATTTTGACTACTGCTGTAACTTCCAAATTTTACTTCAGGATCCCCATGCAAAATGTCATCAATACTGATAATAAACAGTATATCCTGCTTTGTGGTAAGAATCAAGTGTGAAACCACTTCAGTAACTCCACAAGTATTGTAGTAGCATGAGAAACTGCTGCAACTATTGCATAATACCCTTTGCCAACATGCAGCCTACCATTGTCATCAAGCCCAAAAGTAATGATTCCATAATGCCATTGTCACGAACAACAACAGCTTTCATCCAAGGGCATGAAGATGGAAATCCATATGCAGAATCAAATTCACGAGAATGTGACCCCGCATAAACCCTCATGGTTTTCATATTTGAAGTATACTCGAAAATGGCTCCTCCATTCATCTGAACAAAGGCTGAAGATCTTTTCACAGGATTAGGGACAATACCAATAACAGGTCCCTCTAGTGACAATGTGTTGGAGATCTTTGCGTGCCAACCTGAAGAACAGACAGAACCAGGCACAGAATCCTCAGAACATACAAGTTCAATCTCCTGTAAATAATAATTGTTAGCATGTTTCTGCTGTTGATGTGCAAGAACATCTTCCCTCAATGATATTGAACAATTATCAGTCCGGCAGCAAGATACACCAAGAAGAATATGTGAATCTAGCCAAGTGAGATGCATAAAAGTTCCCAAATTTAAATCAGAGAGACAAGTTTCAATTCCAAATTCCTTGCCTTCAAACTGATCCCATAAATCCATTGTAGGAAGCTCCACGGCACACAAACTGCCATCAGAGAGGTGTGCAGCCATATAGTTCTTTGAGCTCTTAGAAAGGAACGCAATGTCTTGAACAGCAGTATGAAACTTCAGAATGAAAAGAGACATGGGAGGTGGCATGAGGGACAGAGAAAGGGGAGTTACCAATACATTGGAGTTGTCAATAACCAATGCTGTTGTGGTCTCTGTGACAGCGGTGATCCAAACAAAGTTGTAGCTTATAATCATGCCACTCAGAGTCCAACAAATTAGGTGCAATGGCTTTGTTGGATCCCAGGTGAACTTCACTTCATCCTTCTTTGAGTATCTTATTTCTTGTTTTAAGTACCAATGGTAGTTGCTAAAAGACCAAATTTTAATAGCATCATACTGATCACAAGTAACAGAAGCAGCAAGAAGGTCTGAATTGCAATTCCATTTTAAGATCTTAATTGTTGTCTCTACAGGCTCGTCAAGGGAAAAAGAGGTCCTCTCCAATCCATTCTTCTCAAAGAATACTATAAGAGGACATTTGTTTTCAGCCCTCCTGTCATATACAGCTGCCAGCTTAGCTCCACCTGGCATCCAGTCTAAGGAATTCCCCATAAAGGTCTTGGAGTCCGAAGCAGAATTCAACAATCCAGATTCTCGTTCCCACACCCTAAGCTTTTGCAATGAAGAAGAATCACGAACCCCACCAAGAGTAGCAAAATATTCCCATCACCTCGCCAAGAAATGGAACTCTGGAACCCATTGCCAGGAGAACCATCCATGTCATCCACAGCCACATTCTGGCAATAAATTAATCAGATACACTAAATTATCTACATACATCTGCAGAACCACGTTTTCACCAAATTTATTCCATGCTCAGATAGAAAATGTAATCAGACAATTGTGCAGATACTCATAGCTGAAATCAATAGCTTACAAATAAAATGTATTACATTAGTGCTTGCAACTAAAACTTTGCAGAGTTAAATGTGGTGAAGAATATGCTATCATCTTTGTAAACTGAAAACAGGCAACTATAGAACAATAAAACATTTTTCTAAGTGCACTCCTTCTCACTAGAAAATAAAAAGGGTTTAGAAGTGTAGAATCGGAATTTAGTGTGTGTACATAAGAGAAGGTGCACGAGGAACAAGAGTTGGCAGGTCTATATGCAAAACATGCAAACGTGAATGATATCAGATAAACTGAAGACCAGATTTTTGATCATGTGGAAAAGAAGTTCTAGAAAGGGAGATCAGAACATACATTGGAAAGTTGAGGGTCAAGTGCAGTTTCATACAGTACTTCCCAGTCATGAGTCATGACTAGTAACTGCCCTGATCCAGTTGTTACAGTGAAAAGAGCTCCATCGGGACTACAAGCAATGCTCTTCACACCACCCTCCACCCTCCCAATAAGTTCAGTCATTCTGCTGTCCACAATAAATAGTACAAGGCAGCCACTTGAAGTACCCACCATCAGTGCTTCCTTCTCTATCAAATAATCCATTGCAACTATGGAATCCCCTGCTTCCAAATCTATTGGCTCAGCTTCTGAGGATAAAAGGGCTTTGCTCCATGGCACTCCCTTTTCATATAGATGCTACATAAAAATAACAAGAGGTTAAATGCATGTAAATAATTCTCTCTTTGCATCATGCATGTAAATGCATTTTCCCATGAATAAGTTGTTGGTTCCTAGCCTATTTCCGATGTGAAGAAGGTAATGGATAATGAATCTTGGGGCTTGAGATAAAGGTGCAAGTAACAATAAGTGACAGCATGATGAGAAAAGTTTCAAAAAAGAAAAAAAATCAAAATTTCCAAGAACTAAATAAGAAAACTTGGCTTTAACCGACCCTATCAAGCCATCTAAACATTTTTGTTTGATTAATTGAAATTTTAAAATTATGTTTCTAGAGGCTAAATATGTATGAATGTTATGAATAAATATTAAGAAAAAACGTATACAGCATAAAAATTCTAGTTTCAACTACCACATACCCTTGCACAGCAAGCCCAACAAATAAAGTGACAGTATAAAAGCACATCAATTAACCACATACAAAACAAGGATATATTCTAGATTGATGATATTCGTACATGGAGTTAGGCCAACAGAACGAAAGAAGGAAAATATACATTGAACAACTCAAAGCAACATCCCTATAAATGGCATTGTTATATTCATCAGTTTCTGTGAATGGAATTGCATACTCTCCATCATTTCACCTTTTGCATACAAATACAATACAAGCTCTTCGCCCTCCTCCATCATGTGAATGAACCTCATGCAACCTCCTGGTTGCAAATTTCCTTAATCCTACGAAGTAAACCTTGATACGCATTTGCTCCATTGGAGACTAAATACTACTCTAGAATCATCACAACATTCTCGTTTCGGCAATAAATATATGTGTTTATGTAGTAAATTGTAAGCCATAGAAGGAATCGAACTCTTTCCTACGATTAACTCCTTGAATTCCCTTTGTCTCATTTCGTTTCTTCTTTTTCTTTCTGCAGGAATCAAATTAGCTCAAAGTTGAATCACCTGACGTTACTTGCATCCATCTGAGAATAATTGGTCGGCGCATAAACCCAATCCTTCAATGCGTAAACGATAAATTTAACAAGCACGTCCAGCTGTTTATAGTATCAGTTTGTAGGAAAAAAATGAAAAGAATTGGAGGCATCTACATAACCCTAGAATCAGATGGAAGTTAACAGAGCATTTTCTTGCTTACTTGAGATAGAGGGAGTTGGAGAGTATAGATAACGTTGGCCGAGGAGGCGAACAAAATACGGTTGTGCTCGATGTCGAAGGCGGAGAGGAGAAGCGTTCTCCCTCGAATTGCAGATCGACCTGCGCCGAGTGCTGGGAAGAAGCTTCAGGTTCTTCATCTCCGGCTACCAGCAGAGGAGCAACAGCGAAGCTGCAGAGTTATGCCTGGTTTTTGCTTTGGAGTCGGAGCGAGGTGGAAGTAGTCCAGGACCGCGAGAGTGGTGGGCGTTTCCTTCTCCGGCTTTTGCCCGCTCTTGCAGCAGGACTTCAGGAGAAAGTCTGGGGTGAGGACTAGGGTTTTGGAGGAAAGGCTAGTGAAGGATGACCGGTGATGGGCCTTGCCCTCGCGCCCAGCCTTGGACCCTTGGCAGCGAGCAGGCGCCGACGTTTCGCTTTCGGCTTTAGGTTCGGGTGTGGTTCGGACCTGAATGGGTTTGCCAGAGGTTGTTGACCCTAGCCGAACATCACCGAAGCAACCGATTACCACAGCACCGTTGGGATGAAAATGATACGGATACCATCTATCAGATTTATTTTATACCTAAATCAATATAGATAAAATTTAAAAATTTATTAATATTCATACCTGTATTCATATTTATTAATTTTATATCATTTATATAATATTATTAATTTTTTAAAAATATATAATAATATAAATATATTGTTAATTTAATTTATCATCTATTTAATAACATCTTTGATTTTTTAGTCATAAAATTTAATTATCTAAATTATATACATAATTATATTCATATTTCTAATATCCGAATTGTATTCGTATGCATTTAAATAATATTGATATGAATTTTGTATATAATATTATTTTATATTTGTATTCGTCAGAAAAAATAAATATGGATATGAATATATTAGTATTCGATTCATATCCAATCCGATTTCAGCCTCAGCGCTAGGTTAGAAATCAGAGCAATTGCAACCCATGAGCTTCCCGACTTCTGATCACATATATCTCCATGTGTGGATGGCCTTGATTTAATGAGCATGAAATTAGTTTTAGAATAATGCTTAACAAGGACAAGAGAGAATGTTTATGTTGCAGAAACAAATATCAAGCGAAGGTAAAATGAATACAGTAATTATCTGATCACAATTTTCTGGATCACACGGTTAAGATCATTGGACAAATAACGACTCGAAAGCTAGTTTGGACGACCAACCATAAGCCTCCATTATCATAATGCCAAAGCTCGTGTAGGAATGTATATTGGGTGGGTTGGGCTGGGCATAAATGATTTCCAGCTCACAATAGGTTACTAGACACCGAGTCTAAGCTCAGTCCAACTCATACTTAATTGAATATGCATGGGTCCAGGCTTGGTCCAATAAGCAAGAAGTGAGCTCAATTGACGTTTGGCCAATCCAAATTACCGACAAATCAAAATTCAAAAGAACAGTCATCTTTACAATTGGAAATTTATGTGCAATTCTTAACTACGAGAATAATTCCTTAAATTAATTGGATCTTTAAGTATATATTAGATAATTTTAGTATTATAATTTTACTACAAGTGTTTAATATATGTGTCCAACATATATGCATTTATGCATATGCTACATACATGTTGGGCTAGATTGGGTTGGGTTGTCGGACTCATAATTAATGAACTAACCCGGCCCAATTTTAAATTAGATCAAATATGTGATCCAGGTTTAGCCCAACCTATTGACAGCATTGATCTCATCTTTGGGTTGAGGACTAACTAGCTTAATGTGCATGTTGATACTCAGGCATTGAACACTTTATTATTTAAAAAGTTTATGCGACACGTATCAGAGGATCCGCATACCACCCCACCACTCAAGCGTCTGGGCATCGAGGATTAAATCTCCTCATTTAATTGAATCCCGTGGACTCGAATCATGAATGTGGGATATAGGGTTAACGGCACGCAACCAACTGCGCTATCCCTTGTGGGTGGTTAATTTTTAGGTGAATGAGAAATTCTACTTGCATATGTTTTGGCCTAATCTACGAAGCTACATGGCTCTGATCTCTATCCTCATGTTTCCATCATCATTGATATTCTTGGACTCTAGTATATAATGCAGATCCGCCTGCAAAAATTTGGTAGAATGTAGACAACAGTGAGCTCTCATGTGCGTGCGCACATGATGCAATTCTACCACTCATCTGCGCACAAGGGTGTTCCGAACAAAATCAATGTATCTAAGAACCTTCCATTTTTATAACCAAAGACTTTGCATTCCCTAAGGTTGTAATATGGTTTAGTCACATTTAAATTGCTCGTTTGCACAAGAAATTGGGAAAAATCTTCTCCAGTGAGGCATCAAATTATTTTGCCTAAGATCCCATATCTAATTGATCAATCATAATATAGCTCATGACTTTTTACTTGTTCCAACTAATCAGGCATGCGGCATGCTAGTATGCAAGTTATTGTCAATTTGTGATACGTAATATTTTAGTATACTGGGTGTTATAATAAAATGCATGATAATTCCTA